>JAQQPU010000443.1:102528-113922 GCA_029168905.1 Artemia sp. Kazakhstan ARC1039 | reverse complement strand
AAAGGGGCTGTGCCCTCCTCAACGCCTCGCTCTTTACGCTAAAGTTTGACTTTCTCACAACTCTTTTTTTTAAACAATAAAAACTTTAGCGTAAAGAGCGAGGCGTTGAGGAGGGTACAGCCCCTTTCATATACGGAATAATTTCTGTTCGTTTTAAGTTTTAATGTCGCGCCTTACTTTAAGTTTAAAAAATTGTTTTTATTTAAAGGCTGCGAAAGCGGGGGGTTTGGGGGGCGGCAACCCCCCAACTGTACCTTCTAATCCCTGTACGTTTTAAGGTTCGAACTTGTGACTCAGCCTCTTTAACTCTTTAGAAAACGTAGTTTTTTTCAAATAATATCATTAAATAACGGGAAAAAAATAACAAAGAGAAGAGAAGAAAGGAACAAAAGACAAAAGAAATCCTGCCCTTACTCGGTTCCTGGCCTGGTCAACCTACCAATCATTCATTCAATTAACCATAACACACAAAGCCCCAATTTCCATCCAACAAAAGAAAAAGAAAATATTCGTTCCTTTTTAATGGTGAATTTGAGAGGAAATTAATTTCAATTTGACTATACTTAAAAAAAAACCTCCAACATTAAGTCTTAAACGCTGATGTCACACTCTTCATTTTTAATAATGACTAACAAAATATATACACGTCCAGCGTTTAAATCTACTCTTAAACATTTCGTGTCTGAAAATCAACTAGTTTAATGGTAAACATCTATTCTTCTTCTTTTTTTTATTTTATTTTTATGGAATACGTTTCTTTTTCTGCAGAATCATTCATGTTCACCATCATGTAACCATGAAGATGTTCCATCATTTAAAGTTATCATTCAATTGCACAAACAAAAACACTTCATTAAACAGAAAAAAGAAGAAAGAAAAATTGATAATACCTTTCGAATTGAAGAAGGCGAATGAACGTCGCTAGTTAGACAGGGAACTATCCCAGGTTGAAGCTTTTTCACGCTGTAAACGCCCAAGTCGGTGAATTATTAACGACTGAAAGATAAGCAAGTAAATGAAACTTTTATACTAGCCAAGAAATTATATTAAATGAAAATAGTCATGGCTTTGAGGCTATCAATTTCATTCTTAAAAGACACCGCTTACTCTACTTTAGAAACTAAAGTAGCAATATTTAGTAGAATATTACACACACAACTAACTCAGAATAATACAGCGATAAAAGGACTCTTCTAAAATCGAATTAAAGGTAACGAATACGGCATTGGACTTTGCAGTCCCTACTGGCGGTGCTGATCTCCGTTTCTTGGCCCTTTAGCCAGCAAGTGCAATGGGGGGTTGGGGGCCAACCATCCTGTGCTCTCGCACACCCTTCCTGTTTACCTTCCCCACAATTCTCCAGGTACCCATTTAGAGCTGGGTCGACTCTGGCTGAGCTTATAGTCACGCCACTGACCCCCGTCTCAAACCAAATAATTGGATACACTAGGATTCGAACCCTCGGATTCGGCACTAGAGGTAAAAACAAATTCATAGGTAATGAGATTCCAATTTTACGAGAGATTGTTCCTTACAAAACTAACTTATCAGTATAATCCTGTCATGATTCATAATTCATCAGTGACTAATTGTGATATTTGTGAAAGTTTCAATTCATTATTAATAAAAGTAACAACAAAGGAACTTTTATTTAAAGAATAAACAGTGCGAAAGTTGAAAAAGAAACTAATTACATTCTTTTATGCAAGATAATTAAAAAGTCCTTTACATTAAGATAAATATATCGTTTCTTGTTGAACGGAGAAATAACGGAGAAGTTTTAAACTTATACCTGAAGAGACAAACCATTGGAAAGGAGTTACATTGAACCTTTTTGAAGGTAATGTTCTTAGGATCCGACAACATGCTAGAAGATAATTGTCTTCGTACAAAAGCCATCTTCTAGCAGGAAAAAGTCGACTGCTTGTTCATGTAAATATTGGGCGAAACAGCATAGTGCCAACTATTTTTCTTTGTATAGAGGGTCTTACTTATAACTGAGATCCAGACCTTCTATTAAGCCAAAAGTAGTAGTGGTCTTAGGTAGAGATTTTTGGATCAGGAAGAGGGGCTCCCAGCCACATTTACACCGTACTAATTTTTGTTTCTGTTCCTAATGTCTTTTCTACTTGAGCTTAATACAAACTGATAGTTTCTAGCGGTAATTTAGCGCCGAACCTTATGATACAGACTGATAGGTTTGGCTCAAGAAAGTTTCCTTTCAGTTCTACAGCAACTATCACCCATTGTTTTCTCGAAATGATTTCCAAATTTTTAATTTCAGGTTTTTTGGAGAATATGATAATGCATTTTTGTGGTATAAAATCCAGGACAGTAATGAAGTTCTTTCCAGCACCCGTAGTTTTCAAAAAATGATATTGATTATTCGATGCTAACTCGTCTTTCCTCGGGATGAGAGAATTGCTCTTAATTCTATAGTAAATGATATTTTATACTCCTCAGTTGAAAACATAAAAAAGAGGGAAGAATATTTTTACTTTTGGGGGTTTTTCTTCCAAGTACGTCTCTAAATGTCTGGGCATGAACAATTAAATTTTCAGGGTCGATTGAATCATTTAAGAAGTCGCTGGCCAGCTTTTCTTCTACCTTATAGTATTTTATGTCTTGATAACCTAGGATATACTGAAATCAGAAATCAAAGAAGCTTGTTTGAAGACCAACCATTATATCTCTAACTGACTTTAGGTTTGAATCAGTGGTACCAAGGCCGTACCCAAGGGGGGTAGGGAGGTTTGAACCCCTCCCGAAATGTTTTTTTGACTCGTAGAAACGTAACAAAAATGGATATAAACAAATTTTGTATGTGTTACAACGATTTAAAAATTCTGATTGCATTTTTGAATTTCAGCAGAAGGATATTTTATTAGAAGCAAAGATTTTTTTTCTTCAGAAAGAAAAGGGTTCTGAAGTGAATTAACAAAAGTCAGGGTGTTCGTTTTTAAGGATTAAACAAAGCAACGGTAATTTGTTGTTTAAAAGTCTATCTAACCAGGACAAAACTAGTTTTATAGGAAAACAAAAAGTAAAAACCTTATCCCTTGCCTTCTTTCACTGAGCACTTAAATTCAACTCTAGGTTTCAGGAGATTTTAAAGCTCTTAACGACCAGGTCCTAGAATTCCACAGCCATTAACTTTTACCCCACTTTCCCTCCGATTAATTAAAAATCAAAGTGCACATTTAAACAACTATTTCTGAACCTTCAAGACACTCCAAGTTTTACTAATCTAGAAATGCAAACATAAAGCGGCAAAAGATTTTACTTATTTTTTATTCAAGTTTTATTTTTCTAAATTTCTCTTGTTATTAAAGATAACTGTTTGTATATATACAAAATATATGCAAACCGTCGAAAAAGATTTTTTGGTGAAAACTTTTGCTGTCTCAGAGATTATCCTGTTTCTAAATTTTCTTTTCAGGTTTTATGGAAGTCCAGTGTAGTCTCCGCCACTATTTCATTTGATTAATCATTCTTTTGTATATTTACGTTCAGTTGGCGTGGTATATTGCTAGTAATTAAGTACAGTAATAATCACATAGGAAAGACTTCTAATAATCCTTTTTATTATTATTGTTTTCTTTCTTACAAAGATAAATAGAATAAATGGAAGACTAGATGAAATACCTTTAAACTATCCAAAGTATTTTGACAGTCCGTTGTATCAATTTCGTTAATATTGATGCCTGAGCGTTCAATTTCAGCATAAGTCCCAAAAGGCAATTTCCCATTACACTCCAGTTTCATAATATGAGACTTGCTCCTAAGATGTTTGGCTAAGTGGCCATGTATCCGAAAGGCAACAAGGCAGTCACTACATTTGAATGGTCGAGGATTGTCTTCTGATGCTATACCAAATGTGCCGTTTTTATTCACCTATGAAAATAAAAACAAAGCGATAGCGCTTTTCAAAGAAAAATCGTCAAAACACAAACATAAGGTGCCCAATACCTTGGAGATTTCTCCAAACAAAACCCTCAGAACCGTCTCAAATTTGCCTATGCGTTCGAGAACAGAAATTACAGTGAAACACATTCGTAGGAACTTAGTCACATTGGTTTCTGAGGGATTACTTTAGCATTCGATAGGCAAAATGTTTTCAATTTTTTTCTAGAATTAATCGGCATTTTTCGGAAACCTTCATATGAAAGTACATAAATAAGTTATTTGACTAAAAGCTCTCTCAGGTTTATAAGGTAGAATCAATCATTTTAGCTTCTAGACGGCTGCTTATATTGATGGAACACTCCTTTTAGAGACTACTTTTTTATTAAAGTATGAGAACATCTGAACAAGGACCAATTAAAATTCATTTTCAAACCTATGTCGGTTGACGTAAAAGGCATAAAAATAAAGCATACAACTTTAAATGACATAAACAATTAAAAAGAGGGGAAGGGCACTTGCTCTGGCATAGTCTCCCTTTTTTGGTAGTTCCTTTTCAAATCCTTTAAGCTATTCATCCAACACAAGGGAAAGGCTGTTGCTCCCAAATCCTTTCAGAAAGGACCTTTGTGAACAGAACAGGAATATTTTTAATCAAGGGCCTGATAATCATATGCAGGAACATCCAATTGCCTATTCTGACAGAGCATTACTGAGTTATAAATATTAACTTTGGAATCTTTAAAAAAGATCGCCCTTCTCTCCTCCATAAGTTGCTTGATAATGCACATGCTATGCATCACGATCATCAAGAGAACACCTCCTTTGAAGAAAAATAGATACAGTTAGGATTTTAAATTCAGATCTGACAACTTTGAGGCGAGGAAAAAACTAATTCTTTTTTCTTCTTTTGAATCTGTTCATAAGCATGATTGACAAAGAGGGTAATCTGATAAATTCCCTACTCAAATACGCCTAAAGACATTCTTCATACTTTACAAAAAAAAAAAAAAAATGAAAAAAAAATCAAATTAACAATGTAAAACGTTAGAACCACAGTAAAAAATATAACACAGTGAAGAACTCAAAATATTTCCTCACCAGAATTATTTTAAACGTTAAATCAAAACCAACAGAGTACTATCTCTGTTCAATTTTCTCCTCCATTTATTTTAAGGAATAACTCATTTTGGCAAGCGACTTCCTCAAATTAAACACATTTCTTCTTCCAAACGGACTTCTTTGGGTGTTATGACCTTGAGTCATAGCTTGTATAGTCTTGCCCTTATTATGGTTCCCTTTTTTCCAGGTATAGCTATATTTTTTTCATTTTGGAGGACTCAGCTCTGGAAATCCACATAAACACAAAAAAGCGTGTATATGTGGGGAGGGCTAAAACTGTCAAATAGGGTATGTTTACATCAACTTTTTGACTTTTTGGTGGGGGGGAGGGCAGTCCCCCCTTACGTAGAGGTACAATAAACATCTCGGAACTTCAAAATTTTAACTTGACATGAACTTTGTCGACACAAAACAGGTTAGTGGCTACCAATTTTGACGGATATATAGCCCAGTTGACACGTTATATGACCAAAATTACTCAGGGACAAGAAAGTCGGATAAAACAATAATAAATTATAACCTGGCACTCTGCGTGTTTCATTTGGCAACTTACTTATAAACAGTACTAGTTTATTTCAAGCCCAATTCTTCTTCATTAACATGGTGTACAGCTTATGGACAAATGTATTAGGATCTTGTTGGTTTTGCTTCACACTGCTCTGGACTTAAATAGTGTAGTGGAAACTAAGGATTTCGGATTCTATTCTTTGTTCTATTCAGAATTTTATTGCCCGGTACATTCATTTAAAAGGTAATGGTAGACCCCCCCCCTCCTTAAAGTTGGCACCTACAGGTAATGCCTTGACTCACCTTAGTTAAATGGATGGCTGACTGAATGTGTTTCTTCAGATGACCCTTATTTCGAAAGGAGACTCCACACTCTATGCACTTGAAAGGTCGCTCAATATAATGAATGTTGATATGGAGCCTTAACTGTGAGGCTTTTGAGAATACTTTCTGGCAGAAATGACAAGTGGATTTCCCTTCACCATCACAGACGCTTAAAAGGCAAAATATATAATGTTAAAGAGTGAAAGAGGATCAATTAATGGCATTTAAATTGATTTGCACGTTTTTTTTTTTTAATTTGAATCCATAACAATAAAACTAAAAAAGTTGCGTAGGATTTGTACGTGTTTGTTAATTACTGTGGAAAGATATGATGGACAAGAAACAGGCATGGAAGATCACGTCATTTTGATAATCTTTCTTTCTCGTCATATCTTTCTTGCAGATATAACAACTAGACTTTTCTCGAACACTACAGGAAAAGATTGAAGAGCCTAAAAAAACAGACTGGTAGATTTTCACCTTTTTCTTTTTCTTTATTTTTACTAAAACCATAAGGTTCCATAAAATGAATGTTTGTAAGAAATAATGGACAAGAAATAGGTTGGAAGACCTGCCGTAATAATCGATATGGCACATGACTTTGCCACATCAGCAGTGCTAGAGATCTTCACAGAAACTTTAACAGTACTATAAATTTAAATAGATTGCATTACGTTATGAATTACACTGAAATTTGTGGGACCTTTCAGAGAAGATTGCCATAAAATGGACTTGAAAAAGGCTTCATGAAATAGAAAATAAAAGCTATCCTTTTCATTGTATGTGAAAATTTATTTGAAATTAGTTTATAGTATTTTAATAACGATAGTTTTGAACACAGCCCTGCTGTATATATTCCAACCATGTGTTTACAACCCTATATCTCAGAGAAGAATCGTTAAAAACAAAAAAAGGAAGGAAAGGAAGAAGACGCACGACAGGCCACTTAACATCCTGAACATTTTTAACTTTAAAATTTTCAAGTTTCTTAAAAGATAATAAAAAAAAACCGTCAAGAAGTGAACTAAATGTTTAATTTACCTGTTTTTGGTTCTTTTTAGACTCCAAGGCATGAAACCTAACCGTGTTTTCCGTTAGGAAAGACAAATTATATTGCTTTTTTTTAACACACACACACAAAAAAATCTAATCGGGCACGTGTTTAGACAATTATAAGAGGAGAGGGGAGCATTTCCGTCAAACAAATAAAAGAACATTAAAGAAAAAAAACAATTGAATGAGGTTTCTGAGACTTATCCTGATGGCTTGCTATCTTCTCCTTCAGAAACCAACTTACACAATGTTTACGGTTTTGAATGTTCTAGAAAACAGTGAAACTAAAGCAAGACTGCTTCATCTTGTGGAAAAAGGAGGAAACTGAGATCCCTGACTTACCATGGTTTTCGTCATTATTATTTTAATTGACTTCTCATTGGATAACTGACAAGCAGTTTCAAATTTAGTCCTTCATGATAAAAGCTATAATTGACCTTGAGTATAAAAAATTTTCGACTGATCGATTCACTTTTTAACGTTTCCTACCCATTTATTTTTGCTCTGATGATATTTACAGCTATAATCTTTATTTCTAATAAGAGCTATCTTCGAATGTTAAAATTTTTCGTGTTACATAATTTTATAATTGACCTTGTAGCCTCAATCTATAGCTGGTTGAAATTATTTTTTTTTTTACACTTTTCGTGTTTTTATTTTATCCTTTAAAGTTTTTGACGTCTTCTATTTAAAGGTTATAATGAATTTTTCATGTGAAATGTTTTCTGAAACTATCAACGTACTTAAAAGAAGGACTTGAGCCTCGACCAATTGTTTTCTTCCCGTTTCTTATATCGTCAGTTATTCGACGAACCAGGCTTTCAGGAGAACCTTCACTGTCCATCGAGTCACAACATTCTGGATCACTCTTGGAAGAACAAGGAGCTAAAAAAAGAAAGAAATTCAAATTCAACGGCTAAAAGACGGATTTAAGATCTCAGATTTTGATAAATATTTGTGCTCAATGTGCTCTATGTAAAACCAACAAGATTATAAATGTGAATATTTCGTCACGAAAAGCTAGGATTTCATGGCAATTTCATTAGCTGAACTTATCAACCTTTTTTGGGCTTCAGGGACCCATCGAATGAATTTTTATCTGCTTTTACAGGTTTTCGGCTTAAAAATTAAAATATCAATCTAACTTAAACTTTTAAGTTGCATAAGGTGATCTGATCGTTGTCTCTGCTTGAATTTAATATAATCACTGTTCAATTTGAAATCAAGGTTTGGAACGTAAGACTGATTCAACAGTAATTTACAGATAACACACACGCAAAAATTCACCTGAGAGAATGTTCAAAAGATTACATATGAATGAAAATGGATAATATCAGACTATCAGACAGAGAATAAATATCAGACAGTTAGTGGTAACGAACTGTAAGTAAGGAGCCGCACGTCCCAGTAGTAATCGAAACTCTAAAAAAGGAACTTTGCTGACAATTCATACATCAAAAGAATTGGCTTTTTATTTTAATTCCAACTATAAAATTCAATAAGTTTAATGTAACTCATTAAAGCTACAAGCCTGATAAAATTTGCCTGATTTTTGAAAAAAAGTGGAGGGAAACACCCCCTAAAATTCATAGAATCTTAATGAAGATCTCATAATCAGATTCAGCAAATCAGAGAATCCAACTGTTTCAAGCTCCCATCTACAAAAATATGGAATTTTGTATTTTTTGGCAGAAGGACGATCACGGTTGCGTGTGTATTTGTTTGTTTGTTTTTTCCCTGGGGTAATCGTATTGAACCAATGATCCGAGAAGATCGGAATAGGGCTCATTTGAACGGTAATGAGAAGTTCTAGAGCCATTTTTAAGTGACAAAAATATTGGGGGGGGGGATATCCTTCGACCCAAGCCCTTTTTGTCCCCACAGACATCCGATCAAAACTTTGAGATAGCTATTTGATTAAGAATAATTAATAAGTACGACAATTAAGTCTCTGGGGTTGAAATGACCCCCAAAGACCCTGGGGAAAGGGCTGTAGATTATGCAGTCTGACCATTGCTTACATATAGTATTAGTTATTGGGAAACATATCTAAATTTTTCGGGGGGAGAGGATATTTCACGGGGATAAATTTCTGTGGGGAAGAAAGTTTCCGGGGAAATTTTCCAGGAGATATTTTACTCTGGAAGGGATTCCTGCCAAGGTTTGAAAAACGGTCAGATATCAAAAAAAGTTTTTTCAACTAAAACTAAGGAGCAATATTAAAACTTAAAATGAACAGAAATTATTCCGTATTACACATACACATACAGAAATTACCCCTTCCTCGTCCCTCTTTAAGTTAAAGTTTGACTTTTTGTCCCACTTCTTTCATAGCGACTTCTGAAACACGAAGGCTATTGAACTTGAATGAGAAGTATTTTGAAAGAACTTTAGCATAAAGAACTACAGATATAGAAGGGGCACCCCCTCTCATACACGGACTTTTTTTTCGTTTTAAGTTTCAGTGTTGCTCCTTGCTTTTAGTTGTAAAAACTCGTTTTTATTTAAAATAACAGAGAAATCCCTCATGTCTGTTTAGTTCTTACTCTTTAAATTCTTTTATTTGTGTTTGATGGAAACGTTTGCTAAGTGTAGTATGGAAATGATGTCATTCTGACAATCTGGATGCGCACACTGTCTTTTTATTCATTTTAATTCCTACTCAAAATTCTCTGAAAGTTTAAACTTATATCCCAGCCGTTCTTGAAATATTCCACATACCCCCTTTTGACAACCTGGATACAAAAAGTGTCTTTTTTATTTATTTCCATATCCCCTTCAATATTCCCTGAAAAATTTGACTTAATTCCCTTGCCGTTCCTGACATATTGCAGACACCATTTTGACAACCTGGATACACACAGCGTCTTATGATTTAGTCAAACATCCCCTCAATATTTCCTGAAAGTTTTTAACTTTAAACCCTTAGCCATTCTTAGATATTACAAACACACCCTTTTGTTAGTTGGGATGCACATGGTGTTTTTTGATTCAGTTCAACACCCCTCTTAACATTCTCTGAAAGTTTCAACTTAATACCCTTAATTTGTCCTGGGATATTACAGACTTGCCATTTTCACAACCAGGACGAATATGATGTCTTTTGATTTAGCTCAGCGTCCCAATCGATATTTCCTGGAACTTTGAATTTAACAATCTTAACCCTTCCAGGGACATGGCCTTCCAGAGACAAGACACACCCTTTGACAACTGGAGTGCCCATTTTACGTTCAACATCCTCCACAACATTCTCTGAATGTTTCAACTTAATAACCCTTACTTGTTCTTGGGATATTAGAGATATGCCTTTTTCACAACCTGGATGCATACAATGTTTTGATTTAGTTTAACATCCTCCTTAGTAGCCCCTGTAAGTTTCAACTCAATGCCCACAGCCATTCCTGAGATCAATATACGCCCACACACACTCTTTTGCCAACCTGGATACATTTAGTGTCTTTTTGATTTGGTGTAACACTCCAATACAAGTGTATCCTTTTCGATTGTCTTTTTGATTGGGAGATAGGCTATTAAGCTTTAACCTAATAACCTAAACAGTTCCTGAAATATTTTAGATACACCCTTTTGTGTACCTGGATGAACGTAGTCTTCTGATTTAGTTCACCCCCCCCCCCCAACATTCACTGAAATGTTCAAGTTAATGACCTAAACCTTTTCTAAAATATTACAGATAAGCCCTGTTAACAACCTTTATACACTTAAATTCTCTTGATTTAGTTCAACAGTAGTAGTAGTAGTCATATCAGTAGTAGAACTGTCACAGTCACAATCAAAATCGGAGTAATAGCAGCAGCAGTCGTAGTCGCAAGTTTTTAAAGTCGCAGTCGCAAGAAGTCACAGTTGCAAGTAATGGAAGTCTCGAGTCGTCATAGTCATAAGCAGTCGCAGTCAAAAGTAGTCACAATCAGTTATAGTCATAGTCGCACTCACAGTCGCAAGTAGGTACAGTCAAAAGCAGTCTCAATCATAAGTTGTCACAGTCGCAGTTGCATGTAGTCATAGTCGAAGTTGCAGTCACAACAGTAACAGTTGTAGCCCTGGAATTTCCTAGTTAATACCCTTAGCCCTTCCTAAGATATTGTTGATAAACTCTTTGGTAACGTGGATGCACATGGCATGGTGTCTTTTTATTTAGTTCAACATTCCCTGAAGTTTCAACTTAATACCCTCAGCTTTTTTGGACAAACCCAGGACCAAACGTTCCTCCATTTCCCAATAATAAATCATCTACGTAAACAATGGACAAATCGTACGAATTACAACCCTTGCCCCGGGACTGTGGAGGTCATGTCCAGGGGCGTCCCGAGGGGGGAGGGGAGGGACGCCATCCCCCCCCCCCCAAAAAAAAATTTTTTTTAGCATTCGGCAGAAATCTTGCAAAATCGGTCGAAATTTAGCAAAATTCTTGATTTCTGCAGAAAATTCGGCATAAATCAGGTAGCGATTTGGTAAAATTTACGAAGA
>JAQQPU010000443.1:44657-102428 GCA_029168905.1 Artemia sp. Kazakhstan ARC1039 | reverse complement strand
TTTGATTTTTGCCGAAATTTGGGCTTAAACCGGTTAGCGTTTGGGAAAAATTCACGAACGACCCCCCCCCCCCCCCCCAATAAAATGAGCCTCAGGACACCCCTGGTCATGTCATCCCCGGAGAAATAGCTATTGGACCTCTTGACAGATCAAAACAGAACGGTTAAATTTAAACCTTGATCACTGTTTAGATAAAGAGGTATCTGAAAAAGCCAAGGAGGACGGGAGCTGGTTGTCTTTCAATCACTTCCCAAAATCTTCCTCAACATACCCTGAAAGTTTCAAAACAGTACCCTTAGCCATTCCTGATATATTGCAGATACACCCTTTTAATAGCCTGGATACATATGGTGTCTGTTGATTCATTTCAATATCCCCTCGACATTCTCAGAAATTTCATATTAAAATCCTTAGCCTTTTCAGGCCCACTCAGGGTCAAAATTTCCCCCTTTTAACAACAATAAACTCCATATGTCAAACAATGGGCAAATTGCATAATTTACAACCCTTGTCCCAATGTAATTTTATTGTAGTTGAAGGAAGGTCCGAAAACAGCGAGAGAGAGAGTGGCTGTCCTCCGGTCACTTTTCAACACCCCCCTCAACATACATAGAAAGTTTCAATATTATACCCTCGGCCCTTTCTGCAATTTTCCTGATAATCCCTTTTGACAACCAGCATGTAGTTAGTATGTTTTGGTTTTGTTCAATATCCCGCTCAACATTCCCAGAAGCTTCACCCTATATGTAGACAGTGGTCAACTGCATAACATACACCCCTTGCCCCATTGGCTGTGGGAGCTCATGTCATCCCCTGAGTCATAGCTATTTGACCTTTAGACTATTTGGACGAAACGACTGTTTCAAAACTTTGGTCGCATGCCTTTGAGGGCAGGGCAGCTAAAAAGGGCGTACGAAGAGGCCCGATTGCCTTCTGATAACCTTTAACTCTTAAAAAGGGCACTAGAACTTTCAACTTCTAATCGAGTGAGTCCACTTTGAAGATAATACGACCCCCTCTTCCATATGAAGTGGCTTTGATAAAAAATTAATAGTACATGGTTAAATACATGACACATTGAAGCCTTATGGCTCTTTACTATAGGCAACGCTAGAACGTTGCCTCTGATTGGTAACTATACTGTTCGGGAAAGAAAAAAAGCTCCTTAGCCACCAACAATTTGACAAAAAAAAAAAAATACTTTTTACACATTGATGTTCTTAGTGGAGCACAAGGTGTCCAAAATTTCAACACCCCAACTTTTTCTGACAGTTTCAACTTAATACTCCATTCCGTTCCTGAGATATTGCATTTCTGCAATTTTGACGAGCAAAATTTACATGAACTTTTTTTTTTATCGACTCCAATAGTTCTAGTTGTAGCAGTATAAGTAGGAACAGTATTTGCGGTCAGTCATAATCGCAGTAGTCGTAGTAGTAACAGAAGCAGCGGTAATAGTCACAAAGTAGTCAAAGTCCCAAGTAGTCACGAAGCAGGAGTTATATTGAAAGACGGCATTGAGGAAGGTAAGACCAAAGGTAAGCTCATCAAAACAGGAAAAAAGGCTAATTATATGAAGAAATTACGAGAATTATGAGGTGGCAGAACGTTGTTTTGAGCGTAAGTCCCGTTTCTCCATTCTTCTACGAATACCTTTTTCCTGCATCCAATCAGACTTTTCGACTTCTTACTAAAGTTGTACGTTCTGTCTTAATAGCAACTAAATTTTCGTTTTTCTTTTATCCTCGTACCTTAGAAATTAGCGTAATTGAACTACAAGGGTCTTCCTGTCTAGATATGCTCCAGGGTTTCACAGCCAAGGATATTTGTAAATCATCCCAATCTACACGGTGATAAAACTGCATACTTTTTTCCTGTATTAAAGGCAGAAGTGTTTTTTATATTTTCATGAGCTGCAGTCACCCCATGGTTGCTAGCAATGAGACGGATTATAATGTCAAAAAACCTACTAGATCTTTGAATAGTAGATAAAGTAAAGATGACCTTTGAGGACTCATATATCATTCAAATTCTGCGTATTCATCAAGACAATAAGTAAGGGATAGATCAACCAAGGCTTAGCGTCAGTACTACGATTTTCCAACCATTGACTAAGGTGGACATTGATATCACCTTGGGTATTTATACCTGACTTTCGCATTTTTTATCAGAAATCTTCGTTGCAAACCAATGGGCTTATTTTGAAGGTATATTTTCACTCAAGAGATATTTCGTCGCTGAGATTGGGAGCCTGAATTCGTGAAAAGAGATACTATTCTAAAAATACACAACAACTCCACCGTATGTTCAGCAGCTTATCTTAATTCTATCAAACCTGACTAGAGTAGACCCATGAGCATCAAGCTCACCTTCAATGACATCCACTTGACAGACATCACAGTAGAACGAACCTCATTCACAACTAAGGGCAAGTTCAATCCGAAGGTTTTCTTCTTTTTTTTCCAAAACTGGATTATCACCAGGCTGAATGGGTTGTTAGCCTAATACAGGTAGATATGAAAAACATTTCATTTGAAACCTCTAATTATTGATAAATTATTATAGGAATACTAAAAAAAAAGAGAAAAAATAGACGAAGTCTAGGCTAGCTCTAGCGTCCTTATAGACTACAAATAAGTTATACTTTCAAGATGAAGACATTTAAAATTTCTAAAATTCCCCCTCCGTGCTTGAATAGATGTGCGACCTCAAGAAGGAGAAGAACTTGCTGGTTTGGGTCACTTAAATTTTATATCGAAATATTTTAGATTGCTTAGAACCTTTGATAGGATTTTCTAAAAAAAAAAAAAAATACCAAATTTTTTTTTAATTAGATATTATCTTGCCCCTTTTGGCAGACAAACATTTGGAAGAAATGTGTTTCATCAACTCCTTGATTTGTTGTATATTTACTTGTGCTCCCACAGCCCCTGGGGCAAAGGCGTATATGTCATCTAGTTGCTCACTGTTTACATATAGGGTGAAGCTTCACCCTGCATTTCAGAGTCGTTATTTACATGCTTCTTATATAGAACAATGTATTGATAAGGTAGGACAGTCAACCTGGCTCAGAATCAAGATTAGGAATGGTGTCGAAACAGGGACTGTGCGTTTGAACTGGATGGAATCAGAAAATTTTTTGACATCAGTCCACATAGATACTTCTCAGGTTTAAAAAAAAAAGAAAGAAAAAAAGACGACCTATTGCTTTAGCAATAACTTTTCAACAAAGCTTGTAATTTTCCAACAAAATATTTTAGTTCATTTGGTTGTATCATTAGACATAGCGAAGGAAAGAACTGCACAAGGAAAAACCCATAGCTAAATTATTAAAAATTTAACAATACGATATGTATTGTAGATGATGACGGCAGTACACACAAAAAGAAGAGAACAAGCTAATTACCTTCTCTATTTTCACTTGGCAATTCCATAGGCTCATCTTCAAGCTCATTTTTAATATTAATTTCTTCGTCCATACTGCACTCCTTATTCTTCTCAACGTTAAGATAACCTTCTTCAGGTACTGGGTTCAGACAGGCAGTTTCGAGGTCAGGCTGACTCTTTTCACTAAATTCGTCTTCGCATTCTAGATGCAGTCTCGACACTTCAGGCACCTTTTTGCTCATGTCTAAAGGACAATCAGCTCCTTCATTTTCAGCCAAACTATCAGGTATAGTTGTGTGGGTTGACTGCACGTGTATTTCTCCCTTAATGAAGAAAGAAAATAAAAGATCTACAGATTTTCACTTTTACCAAATTAGAAAAATACTACAAGTGCCGATTGGAGTATGTAGTGAATGAAGCCTAAGGTTTATATGTAGAAAGAAATAGTATTCGAAGTACAGGTAAAACATTTCAAGCGATCAAGAAAATTAGATGTGGCAAGCAAAGAAAGAAGGAGCAGAATCGTTGGGTCAAGACTTACAAGAATGTATTACTTTTCAAGTGGGCAAAAAAGAGAAGTTTCAAGGTACGTTATTAAGAGCTGATAGTTTGAATCCTGAAGGAAGAAAATTCATATATTAGTAACATTAAAAAACCAGTGCCCATACTCAGACCCATTATGTGGGTGCAGATATGAAAGATCGTTTCATTTGATGTTTGAGTTATGAGACTGACTGGCGGTTGGTGTGGCTGGGAGTCAGGGCCATGAGACTCTAAAAGATGGCTGGGGAGATTCCTAGTAGTGAGCGTAGAGCACAAATATTTTTTTTTTTGTTACCTGGAGTTAAGTATCATTTCTTACCTTGACCTTTGCTTACATTAAATATTATATCCAACGTATATAAAAGTGTATTAAATTTCACTCCACTTGAAGTCACTGTTCTCCTCGAACATTAAAAAGGAAGGGATGAATTCTCAACACCAGAATTTGAGGTTTTTAGTTCCAAAACCTTTTTTTAATTTCAGGCTCTTTCTTTGGAACATACGCATGAAAATAATAAATCTTTTGGTTGTGCGCACCTAACAGGACTTATAATTACAAAGCTTGTAGATATTGAATTTTAGGTCAACATTCAAGGTACTGTTTACGTTTTCCTCTCATTTTTCAGACTCAACGCTCTAGCGCTGTCTATAATAAAGAACCATAAGGCTTCAATGTATTAATTATTTATTATTTTTTTCCCCAGAGCCACTTCATATGGAAGTGATGGTCGCATAGACTTTGGAAGGGGCTCTTTGAAAATCGGAAATGTTAGTGCTTTTTTTAAGAGTCAAGAGTGGTCGGGAAACCAAACTTTCACAGGCCCTTCTTTTCTAGCCAGCTCCCAGTACCCTTCAAAGAAGTTTGATCGCAATTTTATTTAAAGTGGTAAAAAGGTCCAATAAAGTCAAAGGTAAGCCTTCAGGGATGACATGGCCCTCACAGGCCCCAAGACAAGGCCCGTAAATAATGTATGTTGGCAATTTTTTAAACACATGTCTTATGATGAAAAGTGGTGATTTTTCTTCAATATCTGACATTCTTCAATTCAATATCTACATTTTACAAAAAAAAACTTTAAAAGTCGCATCAATAATTTGTTTATATGCATCTTTGTTACGTTTTTGCGAGTCAGACAAAAATGTCGCGGGCGGAGGGTTTGACCCTCAAAACCCCCCTAGATACAGCTTTTCATTCAGGGAATGTTGAAATAAATCAAAAGACACTAAGTGCATACAGGTTGTCAAAAGGGCGTTTGTGCAAAATATCCAAAACAACAGAGAGCATTAAGTTCAAACTTAAGGGAATAGTGAGGAGGATGTAGAATGAAATTAAACACAGACCATAGGATGGTAGTCGCCACACTCAGGCTACGCCTGAGAGCATAAGGACAAGAAAGATGGCCTCCCAAGCTCGATCTGAGTAGTCTGGCTACATCTGAGATGCAACAGAAGTATGCTCTCGATATCTCTAACCGGTTTAGTTGCCTCCAAGTTCTGGACGACCCTGAAGTAGCCTGGAAGTCTTTCAAAGATAATGAACTCGATTCTGCTGGCAGTACCATTGGCCGCAGCAGACACAAGAATAAACCCTGGATATCCCAGGAGACTCTGTCTGTAATCGAGCTGCGCCGGAAGGCCTGCTTAGCAAAGAATAGGCCAGAGTACAGACGACTCAATGGCCTGCGCAATAGCCTACTGCACAGTGATAGGAAGACCTTTGTCGACAAGAAAGCCAGCGATCTTGAAGATGCCTCAAGACAAGGAGACACCTGCTCCCTGTACAAACACCTCCGCGAGCTGACGGAAGGGAAGACTTCCACCTTGAGCCGTATTTTGTCTGCTGACGGAAGCATGCCGGATGACGATGCAGGCCAACTCTCTGCCTGGAGCAGTCACTTCTCAACGCTTCTGAATGCCAAGGCAGTTGCTCATCCCAACCCTGATCTGATTCAAGCAGCAATGACCACACCCGAGGCTACTTCCGGCCTCGTATCGCAACCGTTTACCACCTTTGAGATCCAAAATGCTTTAAAACGGTTAAATAATAATCGAGCCCCCGGCGTCTGTGGTATTTCTGCAGAACTCCTCAAGTACGGAGGTGCAGCGATGATTCTGCGGCTCCAGCTAATCTTCTCAGCTGTATGGACGACGGAAAGCATACCGAATGACTGGCGTGCTGACGTCATATTGCCGCTCTGGAAACGTAAGGGCAGCCGTCAAATCTGCTCCAACTATCGTGGGATCACGCTTCTCTCCGTTCCTGGTATACTCTTCGCCATGTCACTCCTGGACAGGTGTTCCACCTTTTTGCGTAGAAAGAGAAGAGTCCAGTAAGCCGGATTCATGCCCGGCAGGTCGACAACGGAGCAAATGTTTACCATGCGCCAGATGATCGAGAAGACGCGAGAGTTCCACCAAAAAGCGTACATCGCATTCGTGGACTTTAAGGCTGCCTTCGATTCTGTTGATCGCCGTTCACTTTGGCTGATACTAAAAACTACGGGTCTGCCCAAGAAATATTGCTCACTCTTTGAAAAGCTGTATGAGGATACGGAAAGCTGCGTGCAAGTCAATGGAAGACACAGTCCCACATTCTCGGTGAAGATTGGCGTCCGGCAAGGTTGCGCCGCTGCTCCCGAGCTTTTCAACTGCGTCATAGACCATGTTATGACCAGCACGACGAATCGCCTTCAGTTCGGAGACCGGCTACTCTCTGATGCTGACTTCACCGACGACATAGCGCTAGTTGCGAGCACCGTCGAAAAGATCACCAAAGCTCTCCAGGTCCTCTCAGAAGAAGCCTCGAAAGTTGGACTGAAACTGGCAGAAAACCAAAGTTATGCTCCTTGAGCCCCCCACGTCCCGTTCTACAGTAAAGGAAGTCAAGATCGGAAGCAACCGAGTAGATGTGGTTGAAGACTTCACTTACCTGGGATCTATTCCCAGGTAAAATGATGGCTTGATCACAAAAGAGCTTACATCTCGAATTGCCAAAGCTTCAGCACTTGTTGGGAGGCTTAGCAGCATCTGGCGAAAGCCAAACATAAGCCACTTTACCAAAATGCGCATTTACAATGCGTCAGTCAGCATCGTCCTGCTGTATGAAGCGGAGACGTGGCCAGCTGCAAAATCTATCCTCAGCGCCGTCGATGTCGCTCAGACGAAACATCTCCGAAGAATCGAAAGACTTCACTGGACTGACTTCGTTAGCAACCAGACTCTCCTGTTACGTACGGCTTAAACTCCTTTCTCGACGCAGCTCGCCCAGCGTACTGTTCGGTGGTACGGCCACCTCCTTCGCAAGCCACGCGACGCCTCAGCACGTGTCGCATTCGACTTCGACCCCACCCTACACGGATGGAAGCGACCCAGAGGACGCCCACCCACTAGGTAGAAAGACAAAGCCGATGAATTTCTCACCCAAGCCCACATCCCAGTGGAAGAAACTGCGATCCTGGCAAGCGATAGGTCAACCTGGAGGCGCCTAGTCTCATCGTTCTCTACGCCGAACCCTCGGCAGGAGCCTTAAGTCAAGTCAAGTAAGTCAAAAGACACCATATGCATACCGGTTTTCAATTAGGCATTTCTACAATATGTCAAGAATGGCTATGGGCACTAAGTGTAGACTTTCAGAGAATTTTGAGCGGCATGTTGAACTAATCAAAGGTTTTTACATGCATCCATGTTGCCGAAAGGGCGTATTTGCAATATCACAGAAACAGTTTAGTGCATTAAGTTGAAACTGTAAGGGAATGTTGAGGGTATGTTGTACTAAATCAAAAGACACTATGCGGATCGAGGTTTTCAAATAGGCATATCTGTAATATCCTAGGAACAGTTAAGAGTACTAAGTTAAAACTTTCAGAGAATGTTGAACTAGATCATAAGACATATGGTTTCAGGTTGTCAAAAGTACCTATCTGCAACAACTCAGGTATGGCTAAGGGTATTGAGCTGGAACTTTCTTAAGTCTTAAGGAATAATCCTAAAGGAACGATGCATTAAATCAAAAGATACAACGTGAATCCAGGTAGTCAAAAGGATTGATGCGCAATATCTGAGGAACAGCTAAAGGTGTTACGTTGCAATTTTCAGAGAATATTGAACGAGGTGTTGAACTAAGTCAAAAGACATCGTGTCCATTGTCAAAAGGAAGCATCTGCAAATCTCAGGAATAGCTGAATATATTAAATAGACACTTTCAGGAAATGCTGTTGGACTGGTTGCATTGAATCAAAAGCCAATATGTGCATCCAGGTGGTCTAACTAAACTCTTTCACAAACCACACCACACCGCGCAAACGCTCACGTCAAAGTCTCAAATAAAATAGTTTAAAGAGTCAGAATTAAAGAGAGCTGAGAGAAGCCTCTAATATCTTAAGTTTCTTCTTTACTTGCCTTCGCGTACTTAGAACCGAAAACTTATCCATAATTATAGCACATAATTATTCATAATTTTCTGACTGGTAAGCTTAGGCTACTTCACATTAAGTTATTAAAGTCAGCCCTTGGCAAGCTCGGGCTGCATCACGGGCTCATCCGTCTTTTCGTTCATTTGTAGAGTTTTCCTATTTGTGCTGTTTGGTCTTTTTTCATTTCTTTTTTCTTTATACTCTGTTTTTCTCTTGTGTTTATTAGCGGATTAAAAAAAATTTATTGTCATTATTATTATATGTATTTATTTGTTTATTCCATTTTCATTCATATGTAATCTTTGAATATTCTCCCAATGGGATTCTTACGAGTATAGTATCTAGAGCTTATTTCAAAAACCATCTTAAACCTTGATTTCAAATTGAACAAAGTTTACGCAATAATTATATTGAATACAACCAAAACCAATGCTCACATCACCTTTTACAATTTAAATTTTAATTCGAACCCGATTTATTTAATTCTTAAGTAGAAAACCTAGAAGAAAACATCCATAATATTAACCGATAAATATAATGGCAATTAAAAACGAACATGAATTACTTTCAAGGAAAAGTTTTTCCGCAAGAAAAGTAAAGAACTAGGCTACATTAAAACCTAACCCAAGCAGATATAAAGCCCTGTAGCAATTCAAACTTAAAAAAAACAACATAAATTACTATCAATGAAGAAAGGCAACCCAAAACGAAGAAAAATTGTTTTAAAATAATCACATTAAATATTCAGGTGACAGATACAAGTGCGGATAAATAAGAAAGATTAAAACAAGTGGAAACTAAAATTAATAATCAAGTCAAATTTAAAACGAACAGAAATTACTAAAAATAGGAGAAGGGCTACTGAACTTCTCACTCCTACACTTTCTAAAGGCTATTGAGTAATCTGCACAGAACTGGGAACGAAATATTTTTTTTAATGGCCTAATTACAGCATTGAAATCAAAGTTTATTATCAGTTTACATTAATTATTCAGTTTGGTTTTATTAGTTCTTTATATTATTATTTTGAATATATTTCATTTTCTAATATTTGCTAGTTGTTTAAAAAATTAAACCACACAGTTGAAGATACATTTAGTTTTCAATTAAACATAAATGACAAAATAGCCTTTCAAAGGTTTAGGGGCGTCGGGAGGGAGTAACCCTACTCTTGTTTTTGTTATTATATTTTATTTAAAGTTTGACTTGATTATTCATTTAGTTTCTACTCGTTTTAGGATTATTTATTTATATTCATCATTATCTGTTATAAAGATTGATGAGATTATTTATTTTAATTTCCGTTTTTGGATTTCATTTATTTACTGATAGTAATTTCTGGTCGTTTAAAGTTTGAATTATTACATAATCTTATTTCTACTTGACTTAGGTTTTAATATCACTATTTACTTTTCTTTAGAAAAAAAATCATTTTTAGAAAAATTTCTTTAACTTAATTATATAAGGAGCTACCTGGTAACTACCCTTGAAGCCAGTTATCTAAGTAATCATCAACAGAGGCGTTCTCCTCTCTACATACGCGAAGACTGACAACCACTCATCTTCCAATAATTTTTCTTTTTTGGCTAAACTTACAAAAGCAGCCAAACTATAAAAGAACTTGAAAAAATAAAAAGTAGAAAATTAAAACTAAAAAATAAATATTTTCCTTTGGTGATAATAATGAAAATTCAAAAATAAGTGGCAATACCCAACTGTTACAGACCCTTAGATTGCAATAGCTGACACAAGGCAGATGATATAGCCTACTATTTTACTGCTAGTCAAATAAAGTATCTTAAAACAGTAGCTTTCACTTGTACATTACGCCACATTTAAAAATGATAACTCTTTGGTTCATGACAATGATACCCATTGTGAAAAATGTTACTGATTGGCCAATGATTAGAATTTTCCAGTTACATAAAGCTCATCTGCATACTTGAAACTGTATTATAAGCTTGGACACCACCATACTTAAAAACAGAGGGGGAAGGGATAGAGAGGGCTTCCTACCTATGGTTAGTCTGAAGGCTATTTTCAGGTTAAGTAATTGAAACATTAAATACTATGACTGAAGGCAAAAATACTTCGAAGTATTGCCCATTTTGTGTAGTTACTAGATGCAGTAGCAGGGTTCCCTTGAAGAATAAACCAGTTTTAGTTATTTTTTTTTACCATTTAATCCTACCAAAAAGTAACAAAGTAGACATTAGCCTATATAAGAAAATGGCTGAGAGGGGGGGGGGATACTTTGTGGGAATTATGACGAAAGAATCAACAGCCATAGTAGTATCTTCTTGAACTAGGACATAGCAAGGAAGAACAAAGCTAAAACTAGCAATTTAAACCCTAGGGTAACCTTTAAGACTTGATAACATAATTGCATGGTCAGAGGCCCAGCAAGAGCAGTACCGGACAAAGTATCGAGGACCCGAGCGTCAATGGAGTATACAAAATAAATTTAAATTAAAAATTTTGACTTTGCTTGGATGCAATCTGTAAGGTTTTCACTAGTCCTGGACTAGTGAAGTTTATCGCAAATATTCACTGAAGAAACAGTTTATTCAAAAATGACTCCCTTGTCCTAATATTGATCTGAATAATCTGGCATTAGCAATTGGATTGTAGCTATGGTGCTGCAGAGCTTTCAAAAATACTATTCATTTCGTGAAGTTATTGATATTTGTAAGTTCTTTTAAAGTTGTAAATGCAATAGCCCAAATTTAGTGCCAAAACCACTAGTGAAGAACACTTTCCCACTTGGTCTGGATTCACAGTTCTAGTCAAGCCAATTCTTGTTTTCTCACAAACGTTTGTCTGGCAGCTTACTCTAGTAAGCTCAATCAGAAGTCCTTCATATAGGAATAAAGCTAATTTCCCATTTATATTCTTGTAATACAGTAACAATAGCTTTAATGGTTAGGAAACGCCCAGCACATGTCCCAAGCCTGACTGCCCAAAATAGCCTCTGAAAAAAGAATTAATGCTTCTTGACCAAGACGACAACCTCCCAACCGTTGGCGGGAACACTTGCGACCAATCTTTTCCAGTATTGCTGAAGACAGTGACAAACAGATAGGTATACCAAAAATAGTGTCATTATGCCATGAGAGAAGAATCCCCAAGTTGGTCAACCTGGCTGGATTGGGCTTTCAGAGGCAATGCTATAGCGTTGCCTATAGTAAAGGCCATATGGCTCCAATGTTTTATTATTATTTTTTTTCCAGAGGCACTTCATATGGAAGGGGTCGTCATATAAACCCGTCGTATAAAGCGCCAATGACGCATTAGGTTTCAGATTTTTACAGTGAGAGAAGGAGGTGATACCAAAACTCTTGTTTGTAGTGATTTTTGCTTGTTTCAAGCTTGATTTGCATATTCAATTTAGGTTTCACTTGTTTTAAGATTTATTTATTCATTTACATTATCTATTGTATGTTTGATCGCACCGATTGTTTATTTAATTTCTGTTGCGTTTTAAGTTTCATTATACTTCAATAGCAAAACTTTTTTTTTGTTTTAAGCTTGATTTTCATATTAAATCTAAGCATTGCTTGCTTTAAGATCTATTTATTAATTTATATTATTACTTGTTGTATGTTCTTTCCTATGATTGTTTATTTAATTTCTGTTCGTTTGGGTTTCATTTGTTCTTTAAAAGTAATTTCTGGTCGTTTTGAGTTTGAACTTTAACATGTATTTGTATCTGCTGAGCTTAAGTTTAAAATGGCCTTTACTTTCCTTTGAAAAACTTATTTTTCAGAGTTTTTTTTAATTAACAATACAAAAAGTGCACAGTAACAAGAGGACAGAGATATGCTGACAATTAAGTCTGTTATTTTCTTTAATAGGTTCTACAAGGACAGTCACAGGTGATTATCTTTTTCTATAGAAAATATAAGCTTTCAAAAGTCAAAGCCAAACAAACTGTTTCCTTCTTAACAAGGGTAGGTCACATGGAATTACCAAACCGTTTTTCTCTATCTCTTTCTATAGAAAATATAAGCTTTCGAAAATCAAAGCCAAATTGATTGTCTCCTTCTGAAGAAGGGTAGGTCACATGGAATCACCAAAATGTTTCAATTGGATTTGCATAATACCAGAGTACACAAAGGGGGAGCCTCTCCCACCAAAAAAGAAAGAAACACAACAACCAACAATACACTACCTTGTTTGTTTTTCTTTACTCTCCCCCATATAGACAATTATCTAACCTCCCTGCACAGGTTAGACCTGTATGCAACTATAAATGAGTAAACAACATCTGAATTATTAGTATAGACAGATCAGAGCTTTAGAGGGGAATAGAGATGTATGTATAGGGGTCGGGATGGGAATCTGCGGGTTAATTACGATACTGAAAAAGTGTTGTAAAACCCATTGGAATTTGTAATTCTACATGAACAGAGGCCATAATTCCACATAGGGGAGGGGGGATCAATCAGAGAATCACTAAAGATTTTCCAAAGAACACTTTAGAAAAACCTGGGAATTTTGGCCTAAAAATGCACTTTCTGTAATATTAGACCAGTCCAGAAAGGATTTTTGTTATTCCATTCACACAAAGGTAAAAGTTGTGTAGGCTACAAACATGCTGCAAGATATATTGTTGTTGAAAATAACTACCAATAAAAATGATAAATAAATTATAGCATATGGCAAAAAACGAAAAAATAATACCTCATGAGCTGCTTCAGGTTTCTCAAAGACAGCTTTTTGCCTATTGCTTGCAGTAACAATCATTTCACTTTTAAGCATAGAATTGGCAACTGTACAGAGCCTGTGTTTTTGTCTAGAATCATAAGAAGACAAAAACTTATCGGGTGCAATTCCAGACTGACTGAGATCAACTACGGATGGTCGAACCTGCCACTGTGAATACATTGACAAAAGCGGATCTGTTTCTTGAATCACATACATTGGCTGAGGTTTAGAGAGGCAGCAAAAATAGACTTTGGTTGAACACTTAAGACCCAGCGTCGTATATGAATAGCCATTAAGAAAAGTCTGGTTATAAGCTTTGCTAGGCCTTGGGGTATCAGGAGATATTAGAATATGTCCTCCTTCTTGGAACCGAGGCACTCCTTCTGGGTCCATACCAGACATACATATTTTTTTCCTTTGAAAACTCCCTGTTTTTAAAGATAAACTTGTAGGTCTTGAGAATTTTTTTATTCCTTCACTAGCTAAGGGATCACTGTCTTTCTTTTCTGTCACAAAGGCACGGGATTTGGTAGGTGAAATCAAATATGGCACTGAGTCAATGGTATAATTATGAAATTTAAGCTCTTTTGCAACACGTGGTGAGTCATCTCTCCGATTTTTTTTCTCTTCCTTGGAGGAGGACACTTGAGTGAACTGGTTGTTTGACAATAGTGAAAGACCTCTTGACATCACTTCAGTTTTCCTGGCACTAAGATCTACCACTGAGTTCAAATGCTTAGGCACTTCACTAACTGTTGTACTGGCACTTAATGTTTGAGGACTTTTAAATGACAAAGAAGTAGAAAAAGCAGGATTGTCTCTAGGGTCCCCTGAAAGTTTTTCTTGGCTAAAATTCAAAGGTACCAGAGGAGTTTGAGGTTTAAAACCAGAGGAAGTATTTTTCATCAAATTATTAATGCTGAAGTCAGAAACTAGACGTTTGACAACCTGCATTTCAGAATTATTTTGTACTAATTGTTTACTTTTGAAATTATCATTAGTCAATATCCCATCAACTCTTTGTACTTTTGGCCGAATTAAAACTGGACGCTGTAAGAGACCATCTGATACACATCTTTTTCTATGACTTTCAGAAGCAGCCTCTGAAGCATGATAAGGAGCTTCTCCTTGAGCTGAAGTGTCAATAATATCTCGAATGCCAAATCGAATCCCATAATCCTGAGTTTTCGAACATATTGAATCCACAGTGTCACATTGCTGATTTGAAGAACCCACACTTCTACTTTCTGGGTCATAGATAGAGCATGCAGGTGAAATACTTGCTTGACTAAGGCATTCTCTTTGATGACTAAAAGTTTCAAAACTAAATGAATTCGATGATCTCTTTCTTGGTGATTTCACATGATCAGTTTGTGAATTGTCATTTTGTCCATAATGTTCTTTGTCTGGTAAAGAGACAATTTTCTTGAATTTCTTATGAACATAACTACTATCAGCTATTTCATTGTTATTTTCAGACATTTTGGATGTTACAGGTGCTGCCATGGCTTTTTAAGAAGTACATCTAATCTGAAAACAAGTGGAAATAATCAATAGCAGAAATAATCACATTGGTAATCCTTCATAACTATAAATTATTTATCAATTTGATAACTAAAAATATACAGGCAAACAATATATATTTTTTTTTCTCGATCCTGTGTTACATAAAGCACAAGTCTAGTCCTTTGGAAAGTATAATGAGCAGGAAAGGATGTCCGATTCTCTGAAAGTAGGTGGTTTCAAACAAGAAAAATTAATATTTCATGAACTATTTTTCCTGCAACAGGGGAGGGGTAATTGAATCCTACCCATAGTAAAAAAGATGCTTATTCAGCCATTTTTGGGAAATGGGAGGGGGTGTCAGCAGAAATGCGCAAGTGGTCAACTATCAAAAAAAAAAAAAAAAAAAAATACATGCATATTCTGTCAAAACATGGATATCAGGAAGGAGACAGCCAAAATGTATTTTGTGTAAGTATCTGACAATAAGTATAAAAAAAATCTCCACATATTTTTTACCATAAGGATTAAGATAAAATAGGTCAAACAACCAAAGAAACGCACACTCGTGGTTTTAGGGAGGTATCATTTTTGAATGGGGGGGGGTATCAAATAACCCTTATTAGGGCACAATGTTCCCAGAAGAGAAATTTTATAGACAAATCTAAGGTTGCAGGCTCTTTTTTGGAATTCCCAAAATGTTATATTTGTAATCAACTTTTATAGTTACACAAATAAAAAGTTATAGGTCCAGAGTCAAAATTTCAATGATTTTTTATTAGGCAGTTTTTTTCAAGCACGTTTTATAGTTTCGACTTACTAAGAGGGCTGGGAGGGGGAGCATACAAGAGGGCGGATTACAAACCTAAGGTTAATAGTTTTTCTAGTACAAAAAGCACATGGATATGATGAAGAGCATTTGAATTAGCCATTAAACCTTGCTCTACGATCTTGCAATGGCCTGCTAGCCTTGGTGGGAAAAAAAAGAGGACACACATCACTTCAACCAAAGAAAAAAAACAATATTGTATGTTTTTCAAGATGGAGGGACTCAAAACCTCCAGTTGAGGGTTTTCGACCATAGTAATCAATAAGTGTATTTTTTATTTCGATCCGTTGGCATTTCTGAGGGGTTTCAAGCCCTCATTCACGATTCCCAAAAAATTATTTCTGCAATAAACTTTTTGCTGTTAAAGATAAACCTATATAATAGTGATCATTCCTGAATCACCTTTAAGTGACCTTACTTGATAGTTTTTTTTTCAAAACGGGTTTTCAATTTTAGGGTTACTATGGGCTATGGTACTAATGCTTGTTTTCACCCATGGTATAGCTGGAAAGGACTGAGAAACCTCTTAAAAGATGTATTTTTGGGTGTTTTTTTATGGTATATTTTATAGTATATTTTTATAGCAGAGGATTAAAATCCTCTTAAATCCACAAATATTTGCAAACATTAGAGGAAAAAATTTTGAGATTTCTTAGGAACATGGTCGTAAAGGCTACCCTGTGTATAAATGGTGTCTGAATAAATTAAAATAAAACAATAAAATCGAGAATATTAGGTTGAGAGAACAATTACGATACATTGGTTATTGTCATAAAATGGCACTAACAAACAAAATTATTTTTAATGACGCATACAAAAAGGTTTTGGCCTTTTTTAGTTTGGGTTTTACAGTCACACAAGATTTTTTTAAGTTTGGCTTTCTTATCAGTGAAGACTAATTTTAAAGTTGTGTTTCTTTAAAAAAACAAGTCATACTTCATTTATTTATAGATTAATTCCAGCAAAAATCACAATTAACCTAGGCATACATTTTCCTTGCTAGTAGACAATGAGAGACATACGGTCACGGATCCAGAGGGGGCGCCCCCCTCCCCCCTAACGTAGTCTAAAGTAGTGTAACTTATTTAATTAACGCAAGATTGCGATAATTAAACTTGCTCCTAACGCAAGTTTATCGGATCAACCTATTTTGCCCCCCCCCATGGGTGTAAGGAGGGGGGCAGCTGCCCCCCTAGACCTTCAAATTTACATTAGATATGGCTGAAAAAGCAGATGGTTTGGAAAAAGCAGTTGATAAAACTCCATCACACTATCGACTGCCCCCCTAGACAATATGCTGCCTAATGCTGCCTACGCCCATGCCCCCCCCCCCTAAAAAAATCCTGGATCCGCTCCTGGGAACATACAAAATAGTAGGGAATGTTTAGACAATTTGCATGAACATCCCAATCTATTTTGTATATCTATAATCTTACTCCAGTATATTATATTTTTGTATCGTTCACAAATTTTCTGAATTTCTGTCCCAATTTTCATAACAGAAACGTCTGAAAAATTGTCCTTAGGGAATTTTCCTTTGACCTAAGGTTGCTTTGATCTTATTTTACTTCGATTGTATGGTTTACAAACACAATTCCAATGATTTAAGTAGGATGCAGAGCAGTTTAAGTTTTTTTTTATTGATTCAAGAGCAGTATTATGGGGGCAGGAGGGGGATTTGAAGTTTTTTGACAATTCTCTCTTTTATTGGGGGATACTCTAATTCTATTAGAGAAACGTGGTGGGATTTCTGCTTGTCGTCTCTGGCGGTTTACAAAACGGTCAGAGTTCTCTGACAAGTGTACTTTCCTTGGTGTACAAAAGTACCACACTGTTTGGTCCCAGGCACCATAAAGATTAAACATCCCCAATTTCCTTTCCTTCCCTTGCTGTGTATAGGATTCTCTTCCCATGTCAAATTAATATAATCTCAGCCTCTTTGTAGGCTTTCTACTCTACTTCAAAGAAAATCAAAGATATAACGAAAATATTTCCAACTATTCACTTTAAACTCAGTACAAAAACAAAGTACAAAAGTACTCTGTACAAAGAAAAGAGCATGGACCAAATACGTAAAGTGCAGATGTGACAACCGCTATGGCACTTTCAAGAAATGCAGAAACAGGCTAAGGAATTAGACTTGGAAGATTGTAGAAGACCATGAAAAGGCAATTGCAGCTGACGCAAAGCAGAACCGAAAGGGGTTCTGACGCCATGTCTGAGGAGCTAATCCCTCTAGACGTGATATCCCAGACCTCGTGAAAGAGGATGACACAAAGACCTCAGAAGCTAAAGAAAAAACATATTTACTCAAATCTAGCTTTGGTACAAGTTTCTCCACTCAGCCCATAGCAAACCCTCCGCCCAATTCACCAGAGCAACGAATTGGAGATGTATTTGACAATTATAAGTGTAGAGAATGTTCTGAAAAGGCTTAAAAGACTGGATGCAAATAAAGCTGCTGAGACAGATAATCTATGACCCCGACTATTAAAAGAAGCAGCTGAACAAATTGCTGAGCCATTACCAGTGTTTCTTGGGATGTCACTCACTTCCAAAGTCCTCCCAAGTGACTCGAAGCAGGCCAACATCAAGCCCATTTTCAAGAAAGGGAGAAAGGACCGAGCCAGTAATTACCGCCCTATAAGTCTGACTTCTGTTGTATGCAAGGTCCTTGAGATTATCGTAAATGACGCACTGGTCTCGCACCTTGAAAGAAATCAGTCACTTTCAAAAAGTCAGCATGGTTTCTATAAATCAACACATGGTCACTCAATCAACACAAACCTCATTGAAACATACGACTTTGTGACCAGACTCTTGGATGATGGCTTTGTGGTGGATGTCATATTGCTAGATCAATAAAAAGCCTTTGATAAAGTACAGCATCAACTTCTTCTCCTGAAACGGGAATCATACAGGGTACATGAGGATATTGTTGCCTGGATTGAAGCCTTTCTTGCTTGAAGAACTCAGAGGGTAGTAGTTTACGATGCCTACAGTAAACTGCTTATTAAGATGAAACTCCTGTCATTAGTGGAGTCCCACAGGGCATAATCTTGGGGCCCAAATTGTTCAGCATATATATTAACAACTGTACAACTAACCAGAACAACCCACTGATACTATGCTGATGATTGCAAGCTCTGATGATTGCAAAGACAGGCCCAAATTAGCCCCAATCACTCAACAATGCAGGAAGACTTAGATCAACTATCTAGATGGTCATCTGAGTGGGGTTTGCAGTTCAATGTGTCAAAATGCTAAGTCCTGTATCTTGAACACAACAATCCTAGACAACCTTACCATATTGGCGATGACCTACTTGAAGCTGTAAGTGAGGAGAAGGACCTGGGGGTTATTGCCAATGACGAATTCAAGTTCCACAGCAACACACAAGCTCAAGTTGCTAAAATAAACCGACCCCTAGGGCTCATAAAACGAACAATTACCACCAGGAAGCTGTGTGTGGTCAAGAAGCTGTACAAAACTATTGTACATCCACACCTGGAATTTGGAATGACCCTAGCATCTACCCATTATAAAATGGACGTCCAAAACGAGCAACAAAGCTCATACCAGCTTTGCAAGCTGTATGAGGAACGCCTTGTATCCCTCAAACTCCCCGCCCTACTCTATCAAAGAAAGAGAGGAGAACCAATTGCTACTCGTAAACTACTAGAAAACAACCTCTCAAGTCAAGTTTTCTTCTCATCCCTTGCAAGTACAACAAGAGGTCACATAAAGAAGCTGCATGTCCCCTGTTGCCATTGACGTGAGCGCCGCCACTTCTTCTCTGTACATGCTGCCCCTTCCTGGAACAGCCTCTCCAAAGTCAGAATCCAGTCCCAAACCATAGATGCATTCAAGAAAGGAGTTGACCAGGACTGGGCCAATGCAGAGTGTAGGCTAACCTGGGATGCCAAACTTTAGTCATGTCACACCACCAGCAAGGTGTTCCACAGGAGGCTCATCACCACCTTATCTTGCTGGACATGCCATTTAAGGTAATTTAAGATATTTCTTCAGATTCTTTAAAACCTAATGAACCAAGATTTAGCAAAGTTAGATAATCAAAATGCTTTCATCTATGGTGAAGATCTATTTCTAAAAGTTCTCTTATATACAACAATATTTGTCCTAGGCTTATCAAAATTATGTGCCCTTTAGAGGGTGATGAGTTGCAGGTAGCTGCTTCAAAGATCTTTTTGGGACATACCAGTGCATTTCAAACAGTTTTAATTTTTACTCCATAAGAATTTAGGTTTTGGCATAGTGTTTATATGTTGGACAAACAAAATTTAATTTTGTTTGTCCAAGAATCTAATTTTGTATTTTACATCAAAATGTAATTATAATTGTACTATAAGGCTTGGCATGGATGGATATGGGGAATAACGTCAAAATAAATGGGTTAGAATCTGCATAATCTTTGGGGTTCAAAAAGGCTGAAGGAATTCTTACCCCCATCATGTTACAACAATGAGTATAGACAAATATTAATCACCCACTCCTCTCGACATGCCTTTAAATTTTCAATTTAATTCCCTTAACATTTGCAGAGATATTGCATATTAACAGCTTGACAACCTTGGATGCACACAGTGTCTTTTAATTTAGTTCATCTTCCCATTCAACATGCCCTGACAATTTTCACTTAATACCCTTAGACATTTTTGAGATATTGCAGTTATGTCCTTTTGGCGAAATTGAAGTCACATAGTGTACTGAGATACACTTCAGAATCCCAAACAGAATACCCTGAAAATTCCGATGTAAGACCATTAGTTCTTCCTGGGATATTGCATTGATGACCTTTTGACAATCTGGCTAAAAAATAGTGTCTTTCAATTTTGTTTTACATTCCCCAAAACTTTGCCTGAAAGTCTCCACTTAATGCCTTATTCTCTTCCAGAGATATTGCATCTATACCATCTTAGCAACCTGCATACACTTAAATATTGAGCATATACCTTTATGACAATCTTTGATGCAAATAGTGTCTTTTGATATAGTTCAACATCTCCAACAATGTGCTCTGAAAGTTCCAAATGATACCCACAGCCGTTCCTAGGATGTTGCATATACATGCTTTTGACAATCTGGATGCATATAGTAGCCTCCCATTTGATTTAGTTTTACATCCCCTAAACTCTCCCTGAAAGTTAAAAATTAATCCCGTATTCTGTCCTTGAGATATTGTCTCTGTGCCATTTTGACAACCTGGATGTAATTAAGTAACTTTCTAACCAGTGGAAGCAAATAAATTACTAAGTTTGAAATGTTAAATTTATATGGAAATAGTTTGATTCTTTAACCAAGGTTGTGCTCGATTTGGAATCTGTGATCCCAGGAACAGTAAGGAAGCATAGTTTTCAATTCTTCTCATATAATTTGTGTTGAAGAATAGATTTATTTAACTGGAGTTGCCTTATAATATTATTACTAATTTATGCTCTTTGCTTGGAAGCAAAACAGCGTCATCTATAATAATTCTTAATAGCGGATTCTAGAGTGCGTTCATATTATTAAATTTTACTAATAAGCGAGCAGAAGAGGGGAGTTTCTTGTCGCAAGGGCCGTTGTACCTGCCGGGAGTGTGACTCCCTTAAACTGCGGGGATCAGGTAGCAAGAGACTACGCTTCCCTCGCTTATTAGCTTAAATAGCTCTGTATTACGTCGTAGTTTATTGAACTGGCTCCTCCCCTCGGACTTTGATTTTGCATTACGGATTGTGACGTGGCTGTTGCGATGGGGAGTAATGAGAAATTGGTTTGGAATGCGTTACTGAATTATGCTTTCCGTGCGATAAAAGCTGGTAATCGCTCGGAGGATATAGCGAAAAAAGCAGTCGAGTTTTTCTCAGAGGAAGCAATTGCAATGGCGAAGGAGTTATTGTGGCCCCTAGCAGGAATTACCACACGTGTTACTGCGCGATCGAAGAACACCGATGATATCCTGGACATATTAAAAGTATTTCGGGTTTGTGAAGATAAAAATATCTCGTTGCCGCGGTTTGTGATTTTCGAACCTGATGAAGTTCCGATAATCCCGGGAGAAGTGACGGCTACCCTAACCCGGAAAGTAAACGAATTGTGTGCTAAGTTCGATAGTTACGTGGATTCTAATCCCTCTCCTTCTGTCTCTGCTATGCCTGCGGCAGAAACCAGCACGATCATGTCGAAACTGTCATATGCGGTTGTTTTGAAGAATCCCCCGAAAGATCTTTCGAACCCTAGCGCTCGGAAATCCTATTTGGACAGAGTATGTGGTGATACTAGTTCGAACATTGTGGAGCTGAAACCTAGGAAATCTGAATGGAGAGTAGTCTTGAACAACAAGAATGCTGCCGAGTCCCTGGCTGAGGCAGTGGGTAAAAGTGACTCAACTATAAGTGTTAAAGTAAAAACTCCCGCTTTCTTCGGAATAATCCGCCACGTTCCCACTGAAACTTCAGATGACGAACTGCGCTCAGTTGTACCGAACTGTGTTAAGGCCGTACAAATTGGTAGTACTCGGTCATTCAAATTACAGTTTGAAAGCAAAGCTCATCTCTTTAACGCAATGAACTCTCCGCCCATTTTTGGTTACGAGCGACTACCCATTACAGAATTTAAATTCTTACCGATGCAGTGCTACAACTGTCAGTCCTACGGACATGCAGCAAAATCTTGTGTAGATCCCCCGAAATGTTCAAAGTGCGGTGGAGATCATTCCAGCTCTCGGGACAATCCATGCCAAAATGCCCCCAAATGCGCTCTGTGTGGTTCTTCTCGACACCCGTGCTACAGCTTCCAATGTCCAGTAGCTCAGAAGCTAATTTCTAAACAATGATCGGTGATTCTATACGGGTTGTTTCATGGAACTTAAATGGTGGAGTGGTTGATAAAATGCCACTGTTAGAAGGATTGTTATGTTATAACGATGTACTCTGTGTGCAGGAACACTTCCTCTCGAATCAAGCCGTTAGTCTGCTTGAGCTAAACGATGGCGTCAAAGTATTTGCTACTCCTGCAAAGTCATCGGGCAGGGGAAGGCCGTCCGGTGGAATCGCCATTCTTGTTAGCAGCAGGTTAAATCCCATTCTGTATAAATCTTCAGACTTTTTTGTTGCTGTTAAGGTGCACAAAACTGTTATCCACTCTGTGTACATGCCAACAGACTACAGAGACAGTAAATCAGAAAAAAAATTTAGTGAAGCCTGCAGTAAGCTATCGAGTTCGGTGGGCAGCTGTTCTAGCCAGGGCCTTGAATGTATAGTTGCTGGTGACGTGAACTGTGACTTGACTGATGAGTCTAACGCTCGAGCACAGATCCTCCTATCTTCCTGTGACGGTCTTCGTCTTGCTAACAATGATCTGTGTTTTACTTATATCCATAACTCAGGCTCGACTTCATCTCTCGACTTCATGTTAAGTTCCATCCAATCTCCAGCTTGCGGCAATTCGCACGTAGATCTGAGCGTAAGCGCGTCTGATCACTTTCCAATTATAAACACTTTTCGAGTAATTCCTGCCTCTCCTAACCCCCCAACTAATGAAAAGAAGTGGAAAATCAAAACTAATTGGAGTAAAATTGACCTGGCTACTTATCATTACGTATTGGATGAGATTCTCACAAAGATTAAAGTGCCGTTCCAATTACTACAGCAGAGTGTATGTATTCAAGATGAAGAGAAACAGCTGCTACTAAACATCTACTGTAGTGAAATATCTCACGCACTGTTATCTGCCGAGGCCGCTGCGGTTCCCATTCGTAAAGTCCGAGTGGGAACGGAAATTCCAAAGTGGTCCGAAAACCCTGCTCTAAGTGAAGCATGTGGTCGTGCAAAATTTTGGCTTAGGCTCTGGAACGAGTGTGGTCGTCCGAAATCAGGTGTTGTAAATGAAGTTCGGCTGTTCAGCAAACGCAGATTTGCTAAGATTTTGTCTAAGCATAAATGTGAAGTGATCGATCAACATAGTCAATTGATAAGTAATGATCCAAATGCTGTGTGGAGATTTCTTAAACGTAATGGTGATCAGAATAGTGTCGAACCTGTGATCTCTGAGCAAGATTGGGTGTCCCACTTTACTTCTGAGTTCTCTCCACCCGAACAAGATCTTGAAGATAAATATGAAGTCGAACTTGATAAGTTCATGGAATTGCCTAGTTCTGGTGTTGGCTACATAGTAACTGTTCCTAATCTGATTCGTGCAATTTCAAAATTAAAAAAGAAACAATCGAAAGGTGTCGACAAGTTGTGTGGGTTGCATCTTGTACATGGTACTGCTGGTCTCCTGAGTCATTTAGAGCTTCTATTCCAAATTATCTTTAATTCTGGTCTCGTTCCCGACGTTTTTGGTACTGGAGTAATTACACCTATTTTGAAAAAAGGGAAAAATCCGTCTGAATGCGTATCTTACCGCCCTATAACTGTTTCGCCGGTTTTATGTAAGCTTATGGAATTGCTAGTTATAGATCATATTGCTTTTCAATGTTCTACCCCCGATAATCAGTTCGGATTTAAAAAAGGTGTTGGTCGCGAGCACGTCCATTATATTCTTGCTAATATATTAATAGAAGCTGATGAACTGAATGAATCCCTTATTCTAGCGAGTCACGATGTTAGACGTGCTTTTGATTCTGGGATACATCCCCAGTTATTAGTGTCTGCTCATAAACGTGGTGTGGACCGATCGGTTATTTTGCCTTTTCGGGATATGTATAAGAAGCTTCGAGTCCAAGTTAATGTCCCGTCTCCTAACGGGCCGATTGTATTACCAAATGCTATTCCGGTTAGAAAGGGCATTAGGCAGGGTGCAATTTCGTCACCCCGGTTGTATAATAATAGTGTTCTCGAGGCCCAAAAGTTAGTGCAAATGAGCTGCATTTTCCGAGGTTTGGATGTAACATTACTTAATTACGCAGATGATATTTTTAATTTAAGTAGATGTTTGTCTCGTATTGAAGAAAATTTTCAGATTCTAGATGATGCTTATAGAGAGATAGGCCTATCTTTTAATGCAAGTAAAAGCGAGATTGTTGCTTTCAATAGGAGAAATGCAGATTGTATAGATCTTGCTGTCAAATTTGGTGCTCAAGAGGTTCCACTGTCTGACTCCATAATGTACTTAGGAATGCCTATAGGTCATAACATGGCATCTACACGTGCTCGCCAAATAAGTAATTTCGCAGAAAAGGCACGTAAGGCTTACGGGGCGCTAGCTTCAACTAAAGCGAATTATAATCGACAAATTCGAGCTAGGCTATATAATGCACTGGTGATCCCACACTTTCTGGCTTTATCACCGTTTTGGCATATATTTAGTGTTAGTGATAAAAGAAACCTTCGATCACTTTTTTACAAATATGCAAAATTTCTTTTAAATACCCCACCGTGGGTTAAAAATTCTAAGATGTCTGCAAGGTTCGGTATCACAGATCCGATTGCTGCTGTGACGAAACGTCGTTCTGAATTTTTGGGGTCGCTTGGGCCTAGTAGTCTGGCAATTGCAATTCGTCCTTAGTGAGTTTTTGTAATAATGTCTTTATTTATTGGCGGTGTATCGTAACGTTTGTTTTTGTTTTTGCAGTTAAGTGTTTTTTTTGTTTTTTTTTTTTTTTTCTTCTTCTTTATACTCCATTCGTGCCATTTGTGGTTTTGTATCGAGTGGGTGAATAAAATTATCTATCTATCTAAACCCTTTTGAATTAGTTCAATAGCACTAGTAGTAGCAGTAGCAATAGTAGCAGCCCTAAGAGTTTAAAATTAATACCCACAGCAATTCCTGAGATATAGCTGATATGCCCTTTTGACAACGTACTTCCACACACTTCCTTTTGACTCAGTTTTATGTCTACATAAACTTTCCCTGAAAGTTTCTGCATAATATCCTACTCTATTCCTGAGGTATTGCTCCTGTGACATTTTGACAACCTGGATGCAATTTAATTATTTTGATTTTGTTAACTAGTAGTAGAAGTGGTAGTAGTAGTAGTAGTAGTAGCCTTGGTGGCACTGAAAGTTTTAGCTTAATACCCTTAGTCATTGTAGTAGTACTAGCCCACACATAGTGCCTTTTGGTTAGTTAAACATCCCCTGAAAGTTTCAACTTAACAGTGATGTTATTATGAATTGTTAATATTCTTTATTAAATTAGCTTTAGAAATAGTAGTAGTACTAGCAATAGCAGTAGTACTGGTAGTAGTAGCATGCACATAGAACCTTTGGTGAGTTCAATATCCTCCTCAACATGTCCTCAAAGTTTCAACTCAATACTCTTTGCTGTTCCTTAGATAAAGCTGATACACCCTTTTGACAGCCTGCATGCATATGGTGTGTTTTGATTTAGATAATCACCCTACTCAATGTTCTTTCAAAGTTTCACCTTCATAAATTTAGCATCTGAATTAGTGGTAGTAGGAGTAATGATAGTACTAGTATGTATATAAGACCTTCTTGTTAGTTAAACATCCCCCTCAACAGGTCCTGAAAGTTTTACTTATAAATCTTGCCCGGTTTAACCAAAAACAATCTTGCCCGGCTCACCAAAAGCGAGTCGTAATCCTTAGAACATCTCATAAAATGAACCTACCATGCTCAGTTGCAGCTGCAAGAATCCCTTGGCAACCCACACCCCATTGGCCCAGTAGAAGCCAAGCAACAGTTGCTGTAGAAGATACAAATACAGTATCATTTCCTAAAGAGGCAAACAATGTTCATACTCAAGGTTTTAGTCAATCCCCCCATCCCTTACCTAAGTTTACTTCAACATCCTGTCCTCCAAAAGATTCATCAAAAAGTTGTCAAGAATGGCAAAGACTTGCAACTTATCTCACAGTCACTTAATTGAAGTTAGTAAGGAACCTGAGGAAATCAAAAATATTCTCAAGAAGAAAGCTATCACTAAACTCCTAGGTGATGACATCTTACAAACAGCTATAGCTCAACTATCTTCCATCAAAAAGGATATAGATTCCACATCGAAGCTAGTTAAGCCTGTTGACTCAACTGCAAATCAAATCGGTGCAACTGCCCTAGTCAAAGGCAAGAAATCTAAGAAAACTGGCAAACTTCCATCCCAGTCCAAAATTAATACCAATGATATTTCGTCGGCTAAAGAAGAATTCCAATATTAAAATCAAGGAAATGATGAAACTCTGACCACAATGGAAATCTAAATGTGTACTATGCAAGATTTTATGTTTCTCACGAATTTATCACTGTGCAATAATGTTGTTTTTAACTAATACGATGACCAAAATAATTTGCCCACCAACCCCTTAGCTAGCTCTGATAGCCCCATAAACCAAATTAACTGTGAATATCTCAATACTTTTGGTTTTGTAAATAATGTAAAACCTTAGCTAATGGAAGAGACCAAACTTAATGTAATTTGCTTTAACATCAGAAGCATATGGGATAAGTGGACTAATTTTAAAGATTTAATTCTAATTAACGGTTGTAACCCTTTAGACATAATTGGAATAACGGAGACGTGGCTTTCAGAAATTGATGATACTAATGAATTTTCCCTCTCTGGCTTTCAAGCTATTCATATTGAAAGAAAATTAACCAAGTCCTCTGGCGGCATTTCTCTTTACATCTGGTCAAGTCTAAAACTCACCAGGCTATTAGACTGTGAATCCTTATTTTTGCAACCTATAAATAATAGATGAATTTATTCAATAATTGTAGACATAACTTTCGACAACAATTCTTGTATTTTTTCATTGTTTTATAAACCACCCTCATTTCCGACACCTTTCTTTTGTAATCTGTTTGATGACTTTTCTAGTTTTATTAATTTACCACAAAAAAAGGCAATAGTTTTTGGGGACTTCAATTGTAATTTACTAAATCTTAGCAATAATAATGATTGTGATACTTTCTTTGAAAAATTTACCTTAAGTGGTTTTCTTCCAACAATCCTTTTTCCTACTAGAGTTAATCCTATGAGGTCTACTGCTACACTGCTACTGTAATTGATAACATTTTTGTATCCGCTTCCCTGGGAAACCAGCTGTCCTCCAAAATAATATTCTCTGACCTGTAAGACCACTTTCCAATCTATCTCTCCCTACCCTCCCTACCAACTACTCAACCCTCTAGAACATGGAGCCAAGGTTTTGGATTGTCAGGATGTTAATTCAGCAACAAATGGTTTTACACAGGGGCTGAGTGATCTTATCAGTTTAACCTTTCCAGTCTGTAAATCAAACCGAAAAACTATCTATATAAGCCCCTGGATGTCCAATAGCCTGATAATCTCTTCATACCTTTAAAATGACCTATATAAGTTAGCTTGCAAAACCAGTAGCGTTATTGACCTAACTAATCAAAAAAACTACAAAAACTTGTATACCAAACTCGTCTGGGAAGCAAAAAAAATTATTATTATTCAAACATCTCTCACTGCAAAGGGAACTTGCAAAAAATTTGGTTCACAATAAATGAAATTCTTTAAAAAAAAAGAAATTCAAGATCTATACCTGTTAACCTGAAGGACATCAGTGGCAGATGAATTGACCCAATTTCACTACCAGATGCTTTTAATAATTATTTCACCAATATTCCAAATGCTAACTCCTGTTCCCCCTCCCAGTTAGTACACCCTAGCAAAAATCCCAGATCCATGTTTTTCTCTCCAACTAATAGTAAATAGGTGCTTCAAGTTATCAAATCTCTCTCTAATAGCAGTACACCTGACTTCTTTGGCATAAGTAATAAGCTACTTAGGACCATATCTTCCTATGTTTGTGAACCCATTGTGCACATATCAAACCTGTCTATGATCAATGGAATCTTCCCAGAAATATTTAAATCAGCAATTGTTATCCCAATTCATAAAAAAGGCAATCCGTCTGAGATAAGTAATTATTGTCCAATCTCACTTCTCCCAGTTCTATCTAAAGTGCTTGAGAGAATTATCTTCTGACGTCTTTCTCCCTTTTTATTTGGGATTCATCCTTCAGATTCATTGATTTCTTCTCATCAATATGGCTTCCGTTCCAAATTTTCAACTGCTCATGCACTTATTGACGCCACACAGTTTATATGTTCCCAACTTGACCTTAAAAATACTGTATTGGGCTTATTTCTGGATTTTTCTAAGGCCTTGACATGGTTGATCACAGTGTTTTATTAAGTAAACTCAAGAACATAGGGATTCGTAGAATTCCTTTCTCATGGTTCAGCTCTTATCTCTCTGGTAGAGGACAGAGTGTGAGTCTGGGCGGCGTGACTACACATCCCCTACCTGTCTGGAGGGGCGTCCCACAGGGCTCTGTTCCTGATACTATAAAGGAGAATACTTTTTCTCCTTTATATTAATGATTTGGTTACGGACCTGGGTCCAGCAGTGCATCCAGTACTTTTTGCTGATGATAGCAACTTTTTCATCACCAGCCCTAGTTTACCATCCATTGTCACCTCTACTCAAATCCTTCTGAATAGAGTACAGGAGTGGTGTCTCGTTAACTGCATGACCATTAACAGCAAGAAAAGTCAGGTTGTATTATTTTGAACCCTGTACAAAAAATGAAGCTCAGCAAGCACTTGGCCTAAAATATTCCACCAGTCTTCTCCCGCAGGTCAAAGTTGCCAAGCTTCTGGGTGTCCACATAGACTCCTCCCTATCATTTGCAACACATGTTTCCTACATCAGAGCCATAATCTTGCAACAGGTAAGTATGATTAATCGTGTGAATAATCTTCTTCCTCCAAATATCCTTGTCACCCTTTATTACTCTTTTATTTACCCATATATCTCATACTGCAGATCTGTTTGGGGCAACACATCCTTCAATTACCAATAAATTAAAATCTGCCCAAAACCATGCCATCAAAGCAGTTTTTCGGCTGCCCTGGCTATATCCCACCCAGGACTTGTACTCCGATTTTGGTATTATCCCTTTTGAACAAATCATTAAAAAATTAAATCTAACCCTTGCATACTCTGCTTACCATAAAAATCTTCCTCCCCAATTATTATCTTACTTTAATTGTAATAATTCTGAAGGCCTCTGTCTCTGTTCATCAAAATCATTCCTTTATTGTCCCCAAGTGTGTCTCTAGCTCCGCCCAGCAATCCCCCATTTATAAATCTATACTTCAATGCTATATAATACCCTCCAGTGTCAAGCTATCCACAAGTTTTCGCACACTGTATAACAATGTTACTAAACTTTGATATTATAATTCTCTAAATTGTTAATCAATTTGCTTTAATTTACCAATGTTTTCTCTTTCTTTTTTCTTTCTCTCTTCTTCATTTTCAATTTTTTGTTGTTATGGTCCTCAACAAGTTTGCTTCCAGGATCTTTATTATTATTAGTGTTATGTTTCATTTTTATTTGAATAAATTGAATTGAATAAGTCTATACTGTTCATGGAGTATTGTTGATATGCCTTTTTGACAACCTGCATATACATAGTTTGCTCTAATTTTGTTCAACATTCCCAGAAAAATATCCCCTTGTAACCTTAGCCTGCAAATAGTGTGTTTTGATTTAGTTAGACAAAAAAATACACCCTTATAACCTTAGCCTGCAAATAGTTTGTTTTGATTTAGTCCAACATCTCCCTCAACATTACATGAAAATTTCATTTTAATACCTTAGCATTAGAAGTAGAATTCGGGGTAGTAATAGTAGCAACAGAAAAAAAAGTAGTTGTAAAAAAACAGTAGTATACATATAATGCACCCTTTTGAAAACCTGAATGCACATAGGAGGTTTTAGTTTAGTTTAACATATGTCTGAACATTACCAGGAACCTTCACTTAATTACACTTAGCCTCAGTTGTAGTTGTAGTAGTATGCACACAGTGAATTTTCATTAGTTCAACATCCCCTTGAACATTCCCAGAAAATTTCAACTTAATACAGTACACTAAGCCCTTTGTTAGTTCAATATACCCCTCAACATACTCTGAAAGAGTCAAATTAACACTCTAGGTTGTTTTCCTGAGATATTGGTGATATTCCCTTTTGTCAACCTACATCAACATAGTGTTTTGATTTAGTTCAACATCCTCCTCAACATTTCCATAATTCTTCATGTTAATACCCTTACCCACAATAGAAGTAGTAGACTAGCAGTAGAAGTAGTAACGGTAGAATGCACATAGTGCCTTTTGCTTATTTTAAAATCTACCTCAACTCATCATGAAAGTTTCAACTTAGTACTCTAAATAATTTTGGAGATAGTGCTGATGCTTTCTTTTGACAACATGCATGCACATACTGTATTTTGATTTAGTTCAACATCTCCCTAAACACCCCCTGAGATTTTTGTCTTAATATCCTTAGCCTCAGTAGTAGTAGTACTGATAGTAGCAGTAATAGTAGTCTGCACAGAATCTTTTGGTTAGCTTAACCTCTGCCTCAAGATTCTCTGAAAGTTTAAACTTGACACCCTAAGCTGTTCCTAAGATACTGCTGTTACACCCTTTTGACAACTTGCATGTGCAGAGTGTGTTTTGGTTTTGTCCAACTTCTCCTGCAATATTCCTTGAAAGTTTCATCTTAATACCCATTGCCACAGTAGTAGTAGTAGTAATGGTATGGATGTAGCGTCATTTTTGCACATAGTTCAACATCCCCTTCAATTTGCCCTGAAAGCATAAACTTCATACCCTGAAGAGTTCTAGAGATTTTGCTGATATGTCCTTTTGACAACCTGCATGCAGACATCCCTTGAAATTTTCACCTTAATCCCCTTAGTCTTAGCAGTGGCATTAGTAGTAGTAGCAGTAGAAAGAATAGTAGCAATAGAAGCAGCAGTAGTAGCACTTTGCACATAATGTCTATTGGTTAGTTCAACATCCCCTGCTTGAAATGTCTTGTAAGTTTTAACATAATACTCTAAGCTATTCCTATGATATTGTTCATTTGTCTTTTTGAAAACCTGCATGCTCATAGTATATTTTATTTATTTCAACTTACCCCTCAACCTTCCATGAAAATTTTACCTCAATCCGCTTAGCCTTAGCAGTAGTACTTGTAATAGAATGCACTACCTTTTGGTCAATTGAGTGTCCCCTTCATCATGCACTGAAAGTTCCAACTTAAAGCCTTAGGTCCTTCCTGAAATATGCCCTTTTAATAGTGTATTTTGACTTAGTTCAACCCTCTCCCAATATTCCCTGAAAGCTTCAGATGAATACACTTAGCCTTTTTGGAGACAGAATATCAAACATACCACCCTTTTGCAATAACAAATGCTATATGTAAACAACAGGCAAACTTCATAACTTCCAGCCTTTTCCCTGGGAGTCTTGTCATCCCTAGATGCATAGTAATGAGACCTTTCAACTATGCTGAATAAAAGAACTACCTCAAAATTTTGATCAGATGTCATGGGCCCCCGGGGGGGGCCCCCCGGGAGGGGGGATGAAAGTCCAGAAACTACTTTTGACCCTTAAAAACACATTAAAACTACTAAATTACAACTGAGCCCCTTACAAAGTGTCTAAAACATTCCATACAAAGTGCCTTGGTAAAAAAAAAGTGGTAAATAATACATAAAGTCCACTTTGCTCTTTACTTAGGCAGTGCTATGACATCTACTGCCTATGACAGAGACAAGTGGACTTTATGTATTATTTACAGCTTTTTTTTTTATCAAGGCACTTTGTATGGAAGGAGCTGTTGTAGAAAATTTGTAAGGGGTGTAGTTAAAAGAGCCCATAGAACAGCGTTATATACACACCTGTCTTCTATACTCTCTTCTAAACCTTAGAAACAGGGAAGGAGAAAAGATATAATCCTGAAAAAAAAACTTTCCAGTAAATTTACAATAACTACATACTTTTTAAGTTTATAATATAATTCATAACATTGCTAGATACAAGGTGAATAAACAAGAGTGAAGCAATGTACTTATAGGAATGAGATAAGTGAACATATCATTTTTTAGAAGTAGTTTTTCAGTAACCATTTTCAACTGGCAAAGACAACAGTGTAGAAGAATGGCTCTACTAAAGCAAACACTATAACAACAAATAATTAATGCAATTTATCCCCAATAGATTTTCTATCTAAATATAATATTAGCTACTCCAACAATGTACCCCCTCCCCTAATAAATAGCCTTAAAAAAAGGTTTCTATGTTGTTATTCATGTTGTGATGTGTTAAATTTCCTTGTTAATGGGTGACTCTATTCTTGACCTGTCAAAAACATTTGGGAAAAGGGTCTGATGAACTGACAGTTTTTGTAAAAAAAAAGCACTTTTTTCTACTAAGACTTTTGGTTTGAAAATGGTTTCAGTATGTAGAAAAAATATCTACAAATCTGCTTGATTAGAAGGTTGAAGGTTTATCAGAAAAGGGTAGCAAACTCCAATTTTCCTAAATTGGAGTGTTTTCACCCACAAATTTCACAGAACAAAAAAGTAACCTGTTTTTTATGTAAGTCAGAACCCTATTCAACACATGTTAAATACTTGGGGAATACTTGTGGGTGGATCCTGGTGGATTTGACATGCCTATTCTTTTTACTTTATTTCATTGTTTCTCTTCAACTTTTTGAAATGTGTAAATTTTTAAAATAGTATTCAGATAGTAGAAGCAAAAAACTAAAAAATTGCCTCAAGTACAGGGACAAAATTGGATAATCATTAAGAGTGTAATTGTGTGACCTAGGCCTCTGTAACATAATGTGTGATATAATAGGTGTGACATAGGTATCTTTATAAATCCTACCTGGAATAGCCACTTTGTCTCAGCTTTAATGGTCCAGCAAAGATTCCTTTGTTGTTCACAGTTAAAGTGTTGTCAACATTTGGCCATTTCAAAGTTAACCTACCAGTTTAATCCACTTTAAAAAATTTTACTTTGGCTATCCTTTGTCTGGAAAGTCCAGAATTCTTGAAATATGCATGTCCTACTTAATATTATTAGAAGTTTGGGACACCAAGGAGTTTAACATGTTTCATTAGCATTTTGGGTAGGATAGGAATTCCACACTAATTAGGGAAGGGTTCAGGGAGAATATTTTGTATTTTACAGTTTGGGATCTATTTGAAAGAAATCATAATGAACATAGCATGAGGCCATGTGGCAGTTCCTCTGATGATGAAAAAATCTAGCATAAAATCAGTAAAATGACAATAAGAAAACAACTTTTTAAATGTTTTTTTTTCATGTTAAATATTATCAAAAATAATAATCATCAAAGCCTCTCATTGTTGAGAAATTACCCATAAATTTGACAACTATGATTTTGTCAGAAGACCCTTGGATTTCAACACCAATTGTTTCTCATCTGTTTTACTTGTTCAGTGAAATTTTGACAGAGTCACCTATATTTTTGCCAGGGCTTATTGCTGTCTGTCAAAAATTTTGACAATGTTATTACTAGATATTCTCAAAAGAAATGAATATCATAATAGAAGTCAATAACTACATTTGAATTTGGCTGAAGGAATATTTTTAGTTGGTGTGGTATTCCACTACATCAGACAAGACTTTTTGACACTTGGAACTTAGTTTTGTCAATATAATATAATATTAGCTGCCATTTTAACTTAATTTTATCAAGAAAAGCAAATATGGCTACATTTTAGAGAAGATGTCTCTTGATGCATTGGTGCTGATCCCCAATTTTTTTTTGCCAAAAAATAACCTAGTAATGATATTTTGATTACTACATAGCTAAAAACTTGTTGGGAGCTCATTTTGTGTCAAAAACAGGAAACTGATTGAATTCAACATTCTCTTCATATCTGGGTTTATTGGATATAGTGTCCATGCTTTGCATTGTCAAAATATAATGAAGGCTTCAAGAGATGGTGTTCCTAGTGACCATTAAGCAGAGCTATCCTCTTTTGAAGCAAAATTTTAACAGTGGTTCCAAAATTGCACTGTCAAATCAGTGGTGCCTTTACCCTATGTGATTAGTTGGATAAACAGATTTTTAAAATACCATAAAAATGGGGATAGAAACATGCTGCACATTATAAAGTAGGAGTTTTACTGTCTAGCCACATTTTAGCTTATTGTAATTATTTAGTTAAACTCAAAAGCACTTAAAGAGCTCAATAAGCAGCAATTTTGTGTTTTGACAGATAGATAATTATTAGAGAATTTATCTATTTGTATGAGCTAACAATACCTTTGGTTAGTATTAAAGTATATATGGTTTTGCAGGTTTTTTTTTGTAAGAAATTCATTTTGATGTTCAAATTGCATCTAATAGAGCACAATAACTGTGATTATGTAATAATCTATTGCAATAAGCTCTGTTGAAGACAGGTAAGTCTTTATTTCTAGTTTGCAAATAATCTGGTGATATTTGCGGCGCCAAGTGGGGGGGGGGGGGTATATTGCCAGAGTTGCAACTACTATATTTAGGAAGAGTTTTAATTAGAGAATCAAATGGTACTGCATAACAATGTTAATTTAAGAGGGACTGTACACAATTAGTTTTTACAGCACTGGATCTTGGAAAATACACTTTTTTGGGGAGATTTTTATTTGAAATGCCTCTTTTCTAGTATTTTCATTGAAAGGTGCAAAAAAAATGACAAGTTACCACCCCATAGATGTTTCAAGATATACCCCTTCCCTAAATTTGTGTGGGTAACATTCTAAATTAGGGGCTTTTTTCCTATCTTGAAAAGAAGTAGAGTTGTGAATCAAACTTTTAGAAATGTATCTAGAGACCTTATGTCATCCTGAGAAGATATATAGAAGCACCTATCTCCCCTCTTTCTTACTCCAGACAGCAAGACTTTTAATTTACTTGGCAAAGGTCTAGATAAGGGGAAACTTGTTGAAAAGAAGACTATTGAAAAGGAAACATGTTGGGAAAACAATTCTTACTTCATGATGTGCAGAATAATTGTAGCTAACACATTTTGACTGCAGCTCCACTATACTTTACCCCCTATAAAATGCAAATATATAGCCCAAATTATATATTTCCAATGCATTCTGCCACCCATCCCTCCTGTTTTTCTGGTTCTTGTTTTGTCATAGTTGATTCAATTTATAGGTACATAGGTTAAACAAAAAAGATGCATTAGGAGAATATGTAGAAATATCTAATTTTAGCTAAATATTTGCATATTAGGGTGTGGGGGAGGGGAAAAGTATAGCAGAGCTACATGCAAAATGTGTTAGCTATAATTATTCAGCATATTATGAGGAAGAAAATATTTCTTTCTTAACAGCTCCTAATTCAGACCTATCCCAGATTTTCAAAAACTAAACCCAAAGTAAAAGAGATTGAAAATTAAAAACTAAATTAAGAAATTTTTTATCAGAACTTAGATAACAAATTGTTCACCTGATTTTTATAATAATTGAACATTAAATTATAGGCCATTCTATAAGAATGGTCTGTAATAATGAAAAATTATTATAGGCCTGTCATATATGCAATCTTATCAGTCACTGAAGTAAGAAAAAGGTTGAAATAGTAGCTTGCCAATACCTTTCTAGGGTATTTTATTTATTTATTTATTAACTGAAAACCTGTCTACAAAAACTTGAAAAGGATGGAGCAAAATATAAGAAAAAAAAAAGAAAAGAAACAATAGTACAAGAAAAATATCAACAAAACCAATAAGATCAAACAAGAAGGTCAATTATAAATAAATCATGGATAAAATAGGAACAAAATCAAACAAAGCAAAAGCAAATTCACACATACAACATATTCATACATAATTATACATAAAAAAATACAAGAAAAAAAAATATCAACAAAAGACAAAGTTATTGCACTAGAAGTGGGCCTAGCTCAAGACCAGCTACTTTTCTATTATGTTTTCCAATAACTTGACAGATAGCTATTTCTGGGTCTGCAATTTTGTATATTTTAACCATAGGCGGAATTCTGTGCCAAGGTGGTAGATGTAGTAAATATTTTACAAAACAGAAAAACAGCAAACAGATTTTTGACTTTTCAGATTTTGTAAATATTTTTCAAAATGGGGTGATATAGGTACAATATATGGGGGAGGGCTACTGCATTGAACAGGCTAGCTAAGAGATGACAATTGAAGCAGAACTTGCAAGTGACAATAGAGGCATAAGATGCTGAAATTCAATGGTTAAGATGCTCAATGAGAAGAGATCTAGTGTGATGTAAAGAGGACCCAATGGGGTGGCCTAAGTATACTATATGATCAGCAGGCTGAACTGTTGAGCTCCCAAGTTCTATTGAAGGGGGAGTAGGACTCTTCCAGTTGAAAAGAACTATTTTGGATCACCAAATTGAACTGAAGCCCAACCTTGAGGTATTCATCTTGAAGGATAGAAAAAATTTCACTGATTTGTGGTAGTGTACAACTGGGATTCAGAATATCATCCATGTAGCACACAAACAACAGATTAGTAGATGCCAAAATTAAAGAGCAGGGGCATTGGCCTTGAGCATCAAGGATGTAATGATTGAAGAAATTGGGGGAAGAAACTGCACCTTGTTGAGCACCCTTTAAGACTGGTATGAGCCTTTTCTTAGGAATTACCGGCAAATTTTATCTGGCAAAAGTTTCAGTCAAATGGATAACCATGTATACATATGTATACAAATTATATCTGGGTTCAGTCCATGCCTACTAGCTTTAAGAAACATTGCAGAGTGAATAAGTGAGTCAAATGCACATCTTACATCATGGCCAACAAGAACTAGACTTTCTCCTGCAGAATCAGCATCAATTAGAGTGTTTTCTACTACAGTGAGAGCATCAGCGCAGCCAGTTCCTTGTTTGAAGCCAAATTGATGTGGGGGTGCATAACAAGTTACTTTGAGTTTGTCCCTAAAGAGAAGCTCAAAGAGCTTACAAAGAGAGGTTGCAACAGTGATGGGCTGAAACAAGGTACACTGGGGTACTGCTTTTTTCTTCTTAGGGATCAGAGTAAGGTCACCAATACAGAATGTTGAGGGCACAGTGCATTGAGTGAATATCATCTGTGTTAGCAGTGTGAGGTGTTGAGTTAAAAGAGGGCTTCTGTTCTTTAGATGTGTACTTTTGGTAAATATTTATATTAACAGAGTAGCCTATTCAAATTGGTTAGCTAAGAAACAAACTTATCTCTAGAATCCGAAATTTATCCTGAGCTCAAATATGACCTTTGTTTTTGTTGTAATTTTAACCTAAGCTAATCCGATCTATCCTTTCTAACCTTACCCAAATATATAGCCCATAGGCCTGTTCTTTTACTCATTTTTGTGCTAAGATCTTATATCTTTTAACAAAGAATGCTTAAAAGTGAAACCTTAGCACTGAGATCTTACATCTTATGGTGTTCTTTTGTTAACATCTTTCATCATTATTCATGTAAACATCTTTCATCATCAGTGGTCTAAGAACAATGATGAGCATATCATCAGTTCTCTCATCATTGTTCTGTGTGGCAGAAAAATGGTGTCCTTCACACTTTTTGTTAACATCAGTGAGCTGTAAGATATTAGAACAAAGATGAACAAAAGAATGGAAATATTTGCAGAAAAATATGAGATCCTAGATGCAAGGGAAATTTTTTCATTGTTCATATTTTTGACTTACAAATAAAGTAAACATACCATCAATACCTTTTTTTATGCTCTTTCCAAATATAATAATCATTTTTGTCAGAAATGAATTTTAACCCCACCCCTGTATACCAGTTCAGGGTATATATTTGCACATTAGGGGGGGGGGTAAATTTTATTTCTGATGTAAATGAGAGGTAAATTTAAACTTCCCCAACACCCCCCCCCCACCCCTAATGTGCAAATATATACCCTGAATTGTTATATATAGGTTGGGGGTAAAATTACTTTCTAACAAGTATGATTAGGCTATTAGCCTATATTTTAGAGCATAAAAAAGGGCATTGAGCAGTATGTTTACTTTATTCATAAGTCAATAATATGGACAACAAAAAATTTACTGATGTAAGGTCTTAGAGCAAAGGAACAATCCTCATTAAAAGTTTCATAAGTATTTGTTGATTCTTGATTTTGTCACAACTGATTCAATTTATGGTAAACCAGTTTTGACAAGATTGACATTGAAACAGGTATATAGCCTAAGTCATATCTAAAATAAGAGAAACAGGTATCATCTTTGAGGGTCTGTAAAGGTCTTAAAATTCTATGTGTGATAGAAATGAATGTCCTATTTGGATTCAGGAAGAAATCCTGATTCCAAAAGGTGAGTTTGTCTCTTAGCTGTCTGAAAACTCTGTTAATATAAATACTTACCATACTTTTGGCCCTATATTCCTATTCCTGAAATTTTGTTCAGCTTACTTAACTACTTTCTGAGATAGGCTAGCAAGAAGCCCCTAAACTAGGCCTTAAGTTCACCTAGAAAAATTCAGGAGAGGGGAAGTATTTTTAAACATCTAGAGGTGGGTATATTTATCATTTTTTTAGAAAATTTCAATGAAAATAGCCTACTGAAAAGAAGGAATTTTTCAATGAAAATAGGTATATCACTTATAATAGGTAGGCTATTCTCCAAGATGTAAAGGAGGGGAGACAAATAAATGCAGGGGGCACCCCCTGTCAATTGAAACCATTCCGTAGTACCATTTGATTCTCATTTTCTAATTAAAGCTCTTAACATGCTAGAGCTAAATGACATAAGGATTGACTTTACAGCCAAATTACGCATCTACACTAACTAATCTTACAGATATAGGAAATCATTTGATCACAGATTCATCGGTGCTTAACATTGAATCAGCTCATTCCTGAACCTATTAATAGATTTTGGCTACAGTTATTCTTCTTAGTTTGTTTATTTTTTAAGGATGAAAATGCAGCAAACAAACTCTATTTCTTCAGTAAAGTGAAATCAGCAATTTCATAGTATTTACAATAGAATACGTTCAATCCAATGATTTTGCTCTTCAGATCGTCGGCTGGGAAGATGATTGTCGTATCATACTTGAGACAAATTTCAAGAAAAACGCGATTGAAGTTTGAAACGCGATATCTTTTTGATTTAATGACGAAACCGGGATTTTTTTTATCTCGATTGTAGTCGCACTCAAGGACTACAACCTGGGTGAAATTTCGTTTACCTGGAGCACAGTTTATATAATATACCAGTAAGTTTACCACAGATGATTTATGGCTCTTCATTCTCGGTGCGAACAATAAGCTCCTCCCACTTATTTCTGCACCTATTGTCCACTTATTGGTTGAGCCGGCAAAGTGGTTTTGTGAGTACTTGTTCCGTAGGTGATTATTCTTTGTCTACCCTTGAAAAGATCTAATGCCGCTTATGTTTATATCTGCAAAAACGTTCTCTGGAGCACTCGCACCTCGGTCTGGGTTTTTATAATGGGTGAGATAGGGAAAGATCATACTGGATAATTATATAAACTGTGACCTGGAAAAACTGGATTTAGAGATATTACTTGTTGAAAAACAGATACGAAAAAACGCTCGCGGAAATTTCTTTTTAAAGAAAACAAATAAAACAATTTTGCTCTAAAAACTAGCAAGCTAAATTATGTATCTCTTGCCATTTACCCGTGCCCCAGCCATTTAAACATTTGCCTCTCAATTACTTGGACTATCAGTCTTGGCTTTTCTCTGTCTACAATTACCCAGCCCAGTCTTGATGCAACCTATTGCCCAAAATACTTGATAAATTCAATTCAAAATCAACGGAGGAACTCCGTTTTGCAATCTTTAAATTTTAATCGATTTCGAATACAAGAAAAACAGATACGACAAAATGCTCGCGGAAATTTCTTTTTACGGAAAACCAATACAACAATTTTGCTCTGTAAACAAGCAGCATAAATGTCTTATCTCTTAGGAACTCAGCTTTGAAATCTTTAAATTATAATTAATTTCAAATATATAAGCATAAGAAAAACTCAGCACTACTTCGGGTTTAAAAATATCGTCCCAACGAAACTGGATTTGCTTTTTATTTTTATAGAAAAATGCTTTGTAGTATGCTTGGTCCTCCAGCGGCATGAACTTTAGGACGCTTTTCACGTCCTTGATCTTTTCCTCAGGCAAAGAAGAGAGTTTAGGGAGTGGGCCTGGCTCAAGTAACTCCTTAATCACTGTAGCTTTGGACATGGGCGCCCATAAGCTGAATTCCAGGGGGGGGGGCAAACTTCGTCTAATTGCTACTTTTAATGCTATATAATAGAAATCTCAGAATAAAAATATAAAAATAAGGCAGCATCATTCATCCAGGGGGGGCAAGAGCCCCCCCCTGCCCCCCGCCCATATGGGCGCCCATGGCTTTGGAGACTCCTCTTCCTTTTTCAACTACTTCAGCCTCGGTGCAATCTTCACCAGTTCATGTAAGGCAGAGCCAAAATTCTCCTTGTAATACACTCTTTTGTGCTCAGTTGAAACAAATCTCAGTTCCTTGACTTTTGGAAGGGAACTTTCGAATATCCTTCGTATTCTTTGGAGCAGCTCAGAAAATCTATGAAGTCAGAACTTTTCATCTCATTCATAATGTAGGGTAATGCATAGGAAAATCCTTTAAGAATTCTTTTGCTATTTTCAGCTTCAAAATTTGCCAGTATCTCTTCTAAAGTTCGTTTTAGGTCGAAGGCTTAAAAAAAAAAAAATCACTTGTGTCTGAACGTAGCATTAGATAGGTCTTTAAGCTTTGTTGCTCAGCAAGCTTGTGGCATGTAAAATCGGAAGGTCTTTTGAAATGCGCTTTGGCTTTAATGTTCAATTATAAAACAAGTCCATAATTTGGGATGTCAACTTACGATTTATTTTACCTGCTAACTCAACGCCACGCCTTTTTATCGGCGCCGTGCCGCCAATGGTAGACGCGCTGGCGTGTTACTGACAGAGTAAACAATAGCATGGTTATCGGGGTGTTGGAGTTGGGGGTCTGAGCCCCTAAAAATTCTTAAAGATTTTCTTAAACAGCTCTTTTCTCACTTGCAGCAGCCCTTTTGCTTTTTTTGTAGCATAGCTTGACATTTTATTTGAAGTGGCTCACAGAAATACAAATATTCCCCTTTACACATCTTATTTTGCTTTTATACATATATTAAGACTATTCGCTTTTAAGGTCTATCTCAGGTAGAGCAGTAATTTGTCATTCCTTCGGTCAATCTATCCCTGTTATGATCATGGGATTAAAGAATCCCCGAGGCCCCTGGGTATGTAGTGAAGGAGTAAAATATTTGGAATTTAGAGGATTGCAAAGATTCATTTTCCATAATATTTTTCTTTCTTCATAAAACGACGTGACAATGTCATGCATTAGAAAAAGATTTGAACTGTTTGGATCTATGATAGTATTAATTAAAAAAAAACTGTCCGAATACAAAGTTTTTTTAAAGAAAAGTAAAGAGCCATATTAAACTTAAAACAGCAGAAATAAATTATTACATTAATTCAAACTAAAAAAGACCAGAAATTACTATTAAAGAATAAATGAAACCCAAGGCGAACATGAATTAAACAAACAATCCCAACAAACATAAAGATACAGGTACTAGTTTAAATGAACAAATAAATCTTAAAAGAAGTAAAAATTTAATCGAATCTTCAAGTCAAAATTAAAATGAGCAAAAATCACTGCAAACAGGAGTTTTGCTTTTACTTTTCCCATAACCATAACAGTATAAACCATATTCTATCATTTACTTTTAATTAAGATCTATATGTCTTGTGCAGTGTGATTTTGTTTTTCACAGCATCTACAACAAATTAAAACTAAATCACTATAACAATCAATAAGACTGGAAAGAATTAGTAAAAATAAACTTAATATTTGGTATATAATGATGTTCATTACTGGAAACTCAAAAATTCAAGATTTTATTTTATTTCATTGAAATTTTTATTTTTATTTTTCAATGTTTTAAATATAAAAGAATACCTGAAAATAAAAGCATTTGTATTATAGTTTGCTTTCAGTAAAGTGCAAGTGACCCAAAAGGCTTTAGACCTTAAGGATGAGGGGAGGGGCAGTAGCCAAACTCCTGTTGGTAGTGATTTTTGTACATTTTAAGTCTGACTGGAGTATTCCTTTTAATTTCTACCTGTTTTAAGGTTTATTTATTAATTCATATTAGTACCTACATGTCAGTTTTTACTATGATTGTATCTTCCATTCATTTTGGGTTTCATTTATTCTTTAACAGTAATTGCTGCTTGTTGTGAGTTTGAACTATTATAGGAGTTTATTTCTGCTGGTCTACAGTTTAAAATGGCTCTTGACTTTCCATTGAAACAATTTTTTTTCAGCTAGTTTTTTTACATTAATATTTTTTTTCGATTATCAAAGTTTTTTGGTTAATATAATCGACATTTTCCTAGTTTTTCAAATCTCAAGCGTAAGAATTGAAATATCTGAATCTTCTAATTTATTAGGTATAACAGGGGTCTTTTGATTTAATTTAGTATTCCCATCCACACTCCCTAAATGTAAACCAAACGTTAGGTGCGTTTTTATTTCGCCTAACATACTTTTTAGGCTAGAAGGATCTACTAGGTCGTATGAAAAGCTCCTCTCGTGAGGGCAAATAATGCGAATTCAAACTTACTAACATATGTCGCCAGATTTAGTAGTGACATGGTAATTGTATCGAGTGATATCATGGTAAGGCTCGCGTCTGTCACCACGCGATCCACTTCGTTCCTTAAATAATTAATTACGTTTACAGTTTTTGATATTTTCTTAGATATCATTTCAACTTTATCTCTCTGGTAATTTGCTATACTGGCTTGTATCTTCTGAACGTGTAATATTACGTTCATGGCATTATTCAACTTTTTTACATTTTCCCTCAGGCTGTTTAAGTCTTCCTCCGTTGTCAAACCAAAAAGGCGGGAGGCGAGTTCTCCGTGATGGGAATTAGGCCTGTAGACCTACGGTATTTATTTCTTCGAAAGAATACTTCAAAAATCTTCGTGGTACTTTGTTTTATTTTCGTATTTCCGTATTAAATAGTTCAAATAAGGCGTGTAGTCTTTTTCTGTATAATATTAAGAAGGCTTGATGAGTTGACACTTTTTGGGCGTTTTTCTCGTTTAAATTAGGTAATGGTTCGATACCTTCTTCTGTCGGCTCGTTGGCCATGGCTAGTCTAGCACAAGTACGTTTACCGTCTATTGTCCAACATTTCTTATGTACGTAATTATCTTCTTCCTCTTTCTTATAATTATTTTTCTTTTCTTCTGGCTTAAGCCCTTGTACTTTTATCGTTTGTATTTCGGTATGTCTTACCGGGATTCTTGCCCTTGCGTTTATAGGGAATTTGCCAATAGGATGGATGTGGTAAACATAGGCCCTGTTGACCAAGTCCATTTTGTAAATGTCTTGGGTTTTAGATAAGTTAATATGGTTAAATTTCCAGGTGATTCGTTGCTAAGTGGGATCAATTCTGGCACTGTGTTTGCCGTGGTTTCCAATATTGAAGATTGTATCTCTTTGGTTGGGGTCTCATACGTAGGTATGGTTTTTGTGATATCTTTTTCATTTCCATCTGTGGGATTTGCATATTCATGATCTTTTTTGGTACTTGAGAACTTGTTTTTTGATTTGTCTAGTTCCCTTAGGTTAGCATCTTGTCTGTTGCTACTTTCCTTCCTTAGTTTGGATAATGTCCGTTTCGTGAAGTTTTTCTCAGCATGACTTTGCCATAATTCTTTGAGAAAAGTCCATAGGCTTGGTAGTTCGTTTATCGTTGCGTAATTTCCATCATAAGGTTTTCCTTTCCTTGTAGTCAGTAATTTAGGGTTTTCTATGGATTTCATTGCAGTAAAGTCTCACGACCAGTATTCAATATTATTCGCTGATCTTTTCCTTCTGTCTTCCTTGGTGCTCGTTCCAAGTGCCATGTCAATTTCTGCCATTTTCTTATCAAAGTCATCTATTACGAATTTTGATTTTAATTTGGGGATAACTGGAATTGGAAACTCTTTATTATCTTTACTATGCATTATTTTACTGGCCTGTAATCCTTTATCCGACCTTAGGAATTGAAATATCGATTCTTTGCGTTCATTTGTGTTTTTCTCTAGTCTTGTTACTTGTTGAAACAAGGTTTCGAAGGGTTTGGGGTCCAATTTCATAAACATTTTCCATTCATTATGGCTAGCTAGAAATGAATTTTCGTGCTTGTATATTGCTCCATGCTTTACGATATCTTGGGCGGCTGTGTGAACAACGAGGATTATGATGATATTCTTAAGCCTCATCTTTTTTTTTGTTTCTGGAATTAATTTATCATTAATTTTACCTATTTTTGCAAAATTCGTTTATTTACTATTTTATTATTATTATTTTATATAAATTCAATTTTTGAATTGCTTTATGGCATTGCTCAAACAAAACTAAATTGTGAACGCAAAACAGAATTTCTGTTTATGAATTATATCTTGGGATTAGAATGGTTACGGAAGTCTTACTTTTACTCGGGTTGTGATATACCTTTATGACTGGTTATGATATACCTTAAAGGCTTAGTTAATAATTGCTATACGACTTAATTTTATATAATTTTTTTCGAGTAAGCAACGTATGAATAAGTAAGCAAGCAACATATAAATACGATGGTAACCTATTTTCATAAAAGCCTTTTAATAAGCTTATTTTTGTTATTGCAACTAGAATTATTGGAATCTGCACTAAGACAAAATAACTTATTTTTATGAGATTAATTTATACCATAGTAACATATTCCTATTTCATTAATATTGATTCACTTGATTCATTATTATTATTATTTTTTGCGAGAAAAAATTTCGAAAACAGAGGTTATGATGTTTTTTGTTAGGTTTAGAGTTTAGAATCTTCTTTTAATTTTCTTGCTATTATTTTTATTGGCGTCTCTTTTTCTTTGGTGTGTTTTCATTCGTTTTAGAAATAATCTACTACCCAGGGATTTGTATTCCTCAGATTCAGGGTCGAATAAAAACTGTTTATAATATTGAATTTCTGATAAAGGATGATGTATGCCTTCATATTTGACACATTGGGGATTTTTATCTAGATTATAGCAAATTTTGGGGGCTCTGCATTTATCAAGGAGTAAAAGGTCTGTTTGAGTGTGTCCTTTAGAGTAGAAATATTTGATATTGAGGTTCTTTTGTAGACGTCTTATTAACAATTGTAAACAACCAAGTTGTTTCGCGCTTCTTTTCTATATTTTGTTTTGACTTCCCCTCTAGCCGGACGATTTTTGGGGGTATTCGCGAGCGCTAATCCATACTTATAAGTGTGGGGTGCATACCCTTTAAGATTGTAGGTTAAATCCCATTCTTTTGCATATATCTGATTTCCTTGTTCGTCAACCAGCTATGTTGGTGCTGGGACTGCCGAATATATAATATTCTTTAATCTTTACTATGATTCAAGAATAAAAAATATTCTTTAATATACTATTTTGGTGGTTGACGAACATATAATGTTTTCCTACGCACTCGTTATTGTAATAAGTTCAGTATCAATTATCGCCTTACGGATAGGCTTTGGTTCCGTCGCCATGATCTGAAAATGATCAGTTCATAATTAGACGCTTTTGTACTGGTAATTTTTGTTTTGATGATATCAGCCTTTGTTAGAACGGGGGTTGATTTTTCATAGAAAATCCAAGGCAGAGCACGGCCTCAACAACCCGAACGCTGCCTGAGAGCGAACTCCACCCCAGCTTTTCTACAATACATGGTTCATAACTTTATTTTTCGATAACATCCTATAATACGGAACGGAGAAATTGATTTAAAGAGCCATTTTATAAAAAATAGAAGTTGACTGTCATAGAGGAGTCTAGGAACTGTTTCACCCACGAACTGAATAAAACACCGTCTATGGGCGAAACAGAACCCAATTTTTTACGATATAGAATCCATCATTTAATTTCGATAATTGGGTTTATTTTGGGCTGTTTATTAATTAGTTCACTTTTGTAGAGGTACCGTTGATTCTCGTAAGGGAGTTGAGATCCACCACCCTCCGGGTAGCACCCGATAAGTACACGCAAGCCTCCGTAGCAATAGTATTTTCGTAGTTGTATAATTTTTATTCATACGCAACAAGTTCCTAAATTATCATTCCTTCATGACACCGAACTATTAAAAATCTTTTTATTGTATTTTTAAGGGTATTTCAATCTGTCCGGTTTCTTAACCGTTCTACCTGACTGTGTCGACTGTTTTCTTCTGTTTCTTGCGTTTTTTTTCTTTTTAGGTTTTGCTAGCGATATAAGATCAAACTTTTTGTATTGTTTTTTCAAAAATTCTTGCCCTTTTAATTTGGTTTCTTTCGCGTGCGCGGCCGCTGAAATCGGTTTGGCTTTCTCTATTTCTTTAACTACCATTTGGTCTGATTTGCCGTCAGACTCATCGGAACTGGTTTCCGATGATTCCGTATTAGAACTTTTAGATGTGGCACTTTGCGTTTTTGATGTATCACCTGCCCTTCCTTCGTAGATTTCTACTCCTCTGGAAGTAGAGGGTTTATTATCTAAATCCTTGCTTTGAGTTTTTAATTCAGGAGACTTGAAAGACTCTTGAGAACTCTGAGAGGAATCAAAAGTTTTTGCAGGGTTCCGCCATTGTTTAATTCCATGTCTTCAAGGGGGTGGGGCATTTATTACATTAGTGTTTCCCTCCATGAAGTCCATTGCTTAGGCTTGACCATGGACAAAGTTATATCATGATATTGTTCTTCCTGGGCGTCCTTTGGAGTTTAACTCCAAGGTAACCTACTTTGCCTCTTTTTTATGGGGAAATTTATTAAATCCATAGCTTCTCGCAGATTTGTTTTAATTGAATCTTTGGGAGGAGGGTTCTTTACATCAATGCCCAGAGTTTCTACAGCTCTGTTCAATTCCTCCTGTAGCGACAGGGGTCTCTCTATTGGGGTTGCTGGGGAAACCATATCGTCTGGAAATCTTTTGGGGGGACAAGGGGTCGAAATTCTATCGGTAAAAAATTGTTTTTTCGGAGATATCGTATAATCTAATTCTCCTGCACCCTCTGATGATGAGCTTTCTGGACTTTTTGGCGGTTTTATTCTCGCTTGTACTAGGGATTTTCTTTCGGGAATAACTAGATTTTTCATAGCTAAAAATTCTTCAAAGTTTTCCTCATCACTATCATTTTCGAAATAGTTTTGCTTGAAATTAAAGGGTTTTAGTTTTGCCAATCTTGATTTCGGGGGCTCGTCTTCTGTGTCTGACGAATCGGTAGATGAGGGACGCGATACCCATCTTTCCGGGAATTTGGTTCTTTTTATTCGGCTAAGATGTGCCTTATAGGTTCTTCCATTATCGGGGTTCGCCATTTTTAGAGTAAAACCGTTATCATACTTTTTGACTATTCTATACGGTCCAGAGTATTTATTGGAAAGTTTTTTGCCTTCCGTCTTTGCCTCGTTCTTTAGGTAGACGCAATCTCCTATCTTAAAATCTATATTCCCTTTGACTTTGGGTAGGTTTCTTAGCTCTTGACTTATTTTACATTTTTCCAACTCTTGTTTTACTATTTTATAAGTTTTCCTCATTCTATTTATGAAGTCTTGTTTGTAATCCTCCGAGTTATTATAATATTGTCGGGATTCAACAATATCATGATACGGTATTCTGAAGTTGCGACACAGTTATATAATGATATTGTCCTTCCTGGGCGTCCTTGGGAGTTTAACTCCAAGACAACATACTTTGCCGCGTTTTTATGGGGATATTTATTAAATCCATAGCTTCTCGCAGATTTGTTTTAATTGTATCTTTGGGAGGAGTTTTCTTTACAGTAATACCCAGAGTTTCTACAGCTCTGTTCAATTCCTCCTGTAGCGACAGGGGTCTCTCTATTGGAGTTGCTGGGGAAACCATATCGTCTGGAAATCTTTTGGGGGGACAAGGGGTCGAAATTCTATCTGTAAAAAATTGGTTTTTCGGAGATATCGTATAATCTAATTCTCCTTCGCTCTCTGATGATGAGCTTTCTGGGCTTTTTGGCAGTTTTATTCTCGCTTGTACTAGGGATTTTCTTTTGGGAATAACTAGATTTTTCATAGCTAAAAATTCTTCAAAGTTTTCCTCATCACTATAATTTTTGAAGTACTCTTGCTTGAAATTGAAGGGTTTTAGTTCTGCCAATCTTGATTTCGGGGGCTTGTCTTCTGCGTCTGATGAATCGGTAGACGAGGGACGCGATACCCATCTTTCCGGGAATTTGGCTCTTTTTATTCGGCTAACATGTGCCTTATAGGTTCTTCCATTATCGGGGTTCGCCATTTTAAAAGTAAAATCGTTATCATACTTTTTGACTATTCTATACGGTCCAGAGTATTTATTGGAAAGTTTTTTGCCTTCCGTCGTTGCCTCGTTCTTTAGGTAGACGCAATCTCCTATCTTAAAATCTATATTCCCTTTGACTTTGGGTAGGCTTCTTAGCTCTTGACTTATTTTACATTTTTCCAACTCTTGTTTTACTATTTTGTAAGTTTTCCTCATTCTGTTTATGAATTCTTGTTTGTAATCCTCCGAGTTATTATAATATTGTCGGGATTCATCAATATCATGATACGGTATTCTGAAGTCACGACACAGTTATATCATGATATTGTCCTTCCTGGGCGTCCTTGGGAGTTTAACTCCAAGGCAACCTACTTTGCCTCGTTTTTATGGGGAAAATTATTAAATCCATAGCTTCTCGCAGATTTGTTTTATTTGAATTTTTGGGAGGAGTTTTCTTTACAGTAATACCCTGAGTTTCTACAGCTCTGTTCAATACCTCCTGTAGCGACAGGGGTCTATCTATTGGGGTTGCTGGGGAAACCATATCGTCTGGAAATCTTTTGGGGGACAAGGGGTCGAAATTCTATTGGAAAAAAATTGGTTTTTCGGAGATATCGTATAATCTAATTCTCCTGCGCTCTCTGATGCTTAGCTTTCTGGACTTTTTGGTGGTTTTATTCTCGCTTGTACTAGGTATTTTCTTTCGGGAATAACTAGATTTTTCATAACTAAAAATTCTTCAAAGGTTTCTTCATCACTATCATTTTCGAAATAATCTTGCTTGAAATTAAAGGGTTTTAGTTCTGCCAATCTTGATTTCGGGGGCTCGTCTTCTGTGTCTGACGAATCGGTAGACGAGGGACGCGATACCCATCTTTCCATGAATTTGGCTCTTTTTATTCGGCTAACATGCGCCTTATAGGTTCTTTCATCATCGGGGTTCGCCATTTTAAAAGTAAAATCGTTATCATACTTTTTAACTATTCTATACGGTCCAGAGTATTTATTGGAAAGTTTTTTGCCTTCCGTCTTTGCCTCGTTCTTGGGGTAGACGCAATCTCCTATCTTAAAATCTATATTCCCTTTGACTTTGGGTAGGTTTCTTAGTTCTTGACTTATTTTACATTTTTCAAACTCTAGTTTTACTATTTTATAAGTTTTCCTCATTCTAATTATGAATTCTTGTTTGTAATCTTCCGAGTTATTATAATATTGTCGGGATTCAGCAATATCATGATACGGTATTCTGAAGTTGAAACCAAATAGTAAATAAAAAGGGGTTTCTTTGGTTTTTTTATGAATAAGCAGTATTGATTATGTTGGTTAAATAAGGTAAGAATTGATCCCAGTCGTTCCTGTTGTATTTTGTATAAATGCTTAATACATTCGAAAATATTTTATGCCTATTTTTTATTTTACCATTAGCTTGTGGGTGATATGGGGATGTCACCAATTTCTCTATGTTAAGAAAATTAATTCTGTCTTTTGTTACTTTTGAAACAAAATTGCTTCCGTTATCGCTTATAACCTTGTTTGGAATGCCAAACTTTAAAAATAATTTCGCCAACGCCTTACTCGTGGCGTAAGCGCCTTGATTCTTTAATGCTTTTGCAAAAGTAAATCCGGAAAAGTGATCTATAACTGAAAGAATACAAGTGTGGCCTCTGTTGGAAACAGGTAAACCTCCACTGGTTCCATATAAATCAAATGAGACAATATCGAAGGGGAGCCTCGCTATCGGGACTCTTCCCATTGGGGGGTTAGGATAGGCTTGGGGTTTTTTCTTAAGTTACACGCTTCGCATGTACTCACAAATTCTTTAAGTTTTGTTAATGCCGACGGTACATAAAAATATTTTTTTAATTTATGGAAGGTTTTCGTTATTCCTAAATGTCCACCTGTATCTGAATGAAAATATTCAAAGGCAGGTATTATTAAGTTTTGGGGTAATACAGTAATTATTGAAGTTTGGTTTCTATTTACCTCAGCAGTCACAATTCTGCATAATATTTCTTCATCAAGATCATAGTAAAAATTATCTATTTCTTTTCTAAGAGTTTTGAATTTATCTGATAATGCATCATCATTCACAAAATAATTAATAAGTGCTAAACACATTTTGTCCTTAGTTTGATTTCTTTTTATATTTTCTAAAGACAAGGGACAATAGTTATCCTTATTTTCTTTTACTGTGTCTTTGTCTTTGTTTTTCTTACATTTATGTTTACTCTCAGTATTGATGTTGTTAATTTTGTTCTCCTCGGCTTCCGACGGCATATTTTCTGGGAATCTACTCAAAAAATCCCAAGCTGCATTTTGTTTATCTTTTAAATATTCAAATTCGTAATCTATGTCTTGGATTTTCGTAATCCATCTAGCTAGAATTCCCGTGGGGTTTTTGAAAGTGCGCAAGTACTGCAAGCTTTTATGGTCTGAACGTAGTATAAATTTTCTACCAATTAAATAGTGTCTAAATTTGTCCAAGTGGTGGATTATAGGTAATAATTCCAGATTTGTGGCGGAATAATTTTTTTCGCCTTTTGATAAAGTTTTGCTCGAATAGTATATACCTTTTTCTATTTTTTTTATTAGAAGGTCCTTGTAAAGGATCAGGGTTTATTCCTAATAATTCCTATGGGAATTATTTGCGAAAGAATAGCACCAATGCCTTTCGAACTAGCATCAATTGTTACCACGAATTGTCCGTTTTCAAAATCAGGCAGCGATAATATTGGTTCCGAAGTGACTACCTTTTTGAGACGGTCTAAGGACGTTTGAGCTTTCTGGGACCAGGTAACATTTTGGGAGTTCCCTTTAGTTAACTCCGTGAGGGGTTTCGCAATTTGGGCGTAATTGCGCACGAATTTTCTAAAGTAGCCAGTAAGACCTAGAATTCCTCTTAATTCTTTCATAGTTCTAGGGGGTTTGAGGTTTTCAACATATTTTATTTTGTCTGGGTCTGGGGATATCTCTCCTTGCGTCAGCACTACTCCTAAAAATTTAATTTTAGGTTGAAATAAATTTACTTTTTCTGGCCGGCATTTTAAATTGCCCTCTCTGAATTTCCCGAACACTTTAGCTAGTGTTGCTAAGTGTTGTTCAGCGTTTTGTCCTACACATATGACATCATCAACAAAATGAATGATATTCTTCAATCCTTTCAATAGATGCAATAAGGATCTACATAGCGCGCTTGAACTTGTCTTAAGTTCAAAAGGTACTCTTAAGTATTCATAGGAACCACATTCAGTTGTAGAAAATGCAGTTTTATGGACATCTTCTTCGGCTATTTTTACTTGGTGGTAGCCTTGGGTAAGATACAAAGAAGTAAAAATTTTGTTTTGCTTGAGATAGAGTCAAGAATTTCATCTATTCTTAGTAAAGTAAATTTATCACTAACTACTTGTTTGTTAAGGGCTCTATAATCTACTACAATTCTCAGGTTACCATTCTTTTTTTGGACTAAGATCACTGGTGCGGAATACGGACTTATACTGGGGCGTATAATCTCATTTTTTTCTAATTCATGAATTTTATTTTTTAACCACTCTTTGTGCTTATACGGTACACGATATAGCTGTTTCGCGACAGGATTACCGGTCGTTAGGATTGAATGTTCATAAAATGGTATCAGTCCGATGTCATCTTCAGATGTGGAAAATAAATCTTTAAAATTCCATAATAATTCGCATAATTTTTTCTTAAGCTCTAAGTCCGTAATATGATCCATATTAAATTTTTTTAAAAATTGCGATTTAGTTAGAGGGTATTTGTTAATTGACGTTTTAATGCCGTTAACTAGGTTTCTTTTGGAATTTTCCCATCTATCTAAATCATTCTCTGAGATAGCTTGGATTTGAACTAGACATGTTCCCTTTTTATTGTAATTGTATCATTTTGCGCCTGAACCGCATTGAGGTTCCCTACTTTTTTCCATAATTCCACTATTTCCTTTATTTCATTCGACCTATATCGTCGCATATCTCCTGTTTTTATTTTTCCAGATTCAATACACTTATTATTTAAATTTACCTCATTTCTGCAATGTCTCCCAGAATAAGTAAATAAATTTCTGAGTATGCCATGTCCTCTTTGTAGTGAGACATGAGGTTCAAAAGATTGCGACATTATACCGCCAGATATTTTATTTACTGTTACATTCTCTTCGTAACCTATGTTACAATTTCTTAAGGTAGGGGAAGGGGTATTTGCCGGGTACACAAGCCTTTCGTTCGCTACGTCTAATAATGCTCTATTAGACCTTAAAAAGTTTCCGCCGATGAAGGCTTCATACGGAAAATTGCTGCATATTATAAAGTTTGTCGGAATAATTCTCTTATCCCTTTTTACGTCTAGGCTAATTGAACCTTTTGCATCCAATTTATGCCCTGTTACGCTAGTTAAATTGGGATTATTAAAATTCCTCTGTCGCCTAATATGCGTAGGCAACATATTAAATACGCATAAGTTTATGATATTAACCGTTGCACCAGAGTCAATTAGGGCCTTAAAGTAAACATTTGCCACACTAAAATCATTAAATATAGGTAACTTATTATTACTATCACTAAAGGATGGTACTGTTATTGGGTTGGACCTATAAAATATTCTAGGCCCCTTCTGGGTCCGATTTATTCTTCTAAGGGGCCTGACACGTTTCCTTGCGGATTTATTTCATACGTCGTTGTCTGCAAAAGGGATTCAGATATGCCCATGGAATCTCTAGGTAATTGATTTACATTTGTTTGCCGATTTTGCCATGTATTATTACGGTAGTTTGGATTTCTTGCGCCAGTGCTGGTTTCTGGCGTCGACTGCAAATGCTGTTGGCTTGAAAAATTTTCATTTCCCGTCGGCAAATAATTAGGGATTTCTATATACCATCCTTGCACCATATTGGTTTTGACGAGTATTTGGGTTTTCGAATCGATAATTATTTTGTCTATTGAGGGGAGGGTTATACAAGTTCTGTTGGTACGCATTGTGAGGTACTGGTGTTTGCAATCTTCCCTGCCTATAACCTTGTGGACCATTGGCGGTAAAATTTGTTCTCCCGAACAAATGGTTGCCATAATTTTGCGTATTACCGACGGCATTCCTTGGTGCCGTTATGTCTCTAAAACTAAAGTGGCACTCTCTCGCGATATGCCGAGGTCGATTACAGTTATAGCATCTTACAATTGTGGAACTATTTCCATAATTGATTGGTTTAATGGGCTGAAATCGTACTGTTTTCTGCCTATTGGGTTTTTGCGTTCTATTTCTTTGTGGCATTGGGGAGTTATCCCTTGAAAAGAAATTTGGAGAAGCCTGAACTTCAAGTGAGGCTAGTCTTGCGGTCAATTCGCCTAGGCTATTTATTTTTATTTTACTGTGATTTGCCACGATCGTATCAATTTCGATCATTCGTCCCACCTCCTGAACTGCAAGATCCAACGTTTGAATATTTTTCGAAATTACCATTCTATATAATTTTGGGGTAGCCCTTGCAAAAAGTCATGTAGTATTATTTTTTCACACAATTCTCCTGAACCTTTTCCGAATTTTGCTTCTATTGAACTCCGTATACTGTGAAGATATTCTCTTACATTCTGTGTATGGTCATAGCATACCATTCTGTGTTTTAATTTATTCGTTGAACTAGTTTCGATAAACCTTTCTTTGAATGCCGTTAGCAATTTTTCTATTGTATTAATTGGCAAACTGTCATCATCTCCTAAAGTATTTTCAATTTGCCTTAGGAAGGTTAAGGCTTGCCCTTTTAATCTTAGGAGGAGAATACGGACTAACGTTTCTAGCTATGTTTTTGTTAATTCTACAAATTGGTCGCAATTGGATATTAAATTCGTCGATATCTGTTTGTCCATCATATTGCGGGATACATTTAGTTATTTCTACATTTTTCGCGACCAACTTTTGCGCAATTAATAGTTCGCTTAATTCTTCTGACATTTTTGCATTTGAAGTATTTAAACCAACTTCACAAATATATACACTCAAAATAAATTTATTTCTTCACTTAACCTATTTGGAGGAAACTGCTATCTCCTATGAGATATTTTAAAAGGGTTTCCTATTATAGCTTAGCGGTTATAGGCCTATACACTTTTTCTTATAAGTCTGTATCTATCCAATGATTTAAATTTAAATTAAGAAGTTTGTAGTATAACTAGTTCGCATGTTTTACTCCAAGTTTTCCGACCGCGCCACTTGTGGAAATAAGGACCGTTGTGGCAATCTTGTGGCAATAAGTTTTACAATTGTGACAATAAAGACTGACCGCGCCAGTTTTGCCGGGGAATTTGCTTAATTAGCTTCAAATACCGCCATTTCTGCCGTGGGAATTTTATATGGTACCTACCGGCTGCTCCACTTGTACCGGGGGAATTTTTTTGGTTCGTGAGTTTCAATGGTTGTCGGCCCTGTGCCGCATATGACTGCGCCAACTGCAATGGGGGATGGAAAGGACCGCACCACTCGTACCATTAAGTATCACGCCACTTGTGCCGTTAACTTTTATTACGCCGTTACTATTTCTTACTTGTGCCACTAAAGATTGCGCCGCTCGTAATAGGGGGAAAGGAATGAGTATAATGAAGAGGTAGAAAAATGACCGTACCACTCCCTATGGGAGAAAACAAAATAGATTAAACAATAAGTTTGAATTTCCTTGTGAGGCGATTAATTAGGCTGGAGAGCTGTCAATCCAGGAACGTATTCAAACTTCATAGGATTATCAGATTCCATGGGAAAGTTTCCGATGGAGACAATTCAACTAGTTATCTACTATGCGGCGAGATACAGGCATATAATAAGAACAAACACAAATAGAGAAGTAATAGTTTTATTGTGACTTACATTTCAGGTGTACAACAAAGTATGTATATGAGCAAGGCTTCACTTCCGTCAGAATAATAATTTCATAATTGCTCGCAGAATGGTAGGAACATAATGTCTATAATCATAATGCCCATAATAATAATAATAATGACGCGAAAAACACTTTTCATCACCATACATTCTAAGTCCTGATTCTGTGCCGTGAGAGCTATTTCACGATTGACTCAACTCCTGTGGGGGGTCTGCTACTTTGTAATTATGTTTGCAAACTAAACTCATAATGCTATCTGACTGCCTAATTATTTTTTTTCCAATATTCTGATGATTAGGCATTCATACTCCTATGATAACGTAAACTTCCTGTGAACTTTGTATCTCGTGATTGTTTATTGCCAAGTATTTTCGCGAAATTCAAAACCGTCTTCCCTGATTTAATAGTCGGTCTGTAAGACAAAACGTCTGGAATGCTACGAGACTTTTATTGGAAATATGCTCAGAAGGAAAAAATTTATTTTATTTTTTATATTTTAAATATATCACATATTACACAAGGTAAAATAGTTATTCAACAGATTGAGGTTAGGCTTGGTTAGTTGCATTTTGACATTGGAGGAGTATGTATCAATTTAAACCACCATTCAGATCTTTACTTTGTGGACCGTCAATGTCAGGGGAAAAAACACTATTAACAAAAATAATTCAAAACCGTGATAAATGTTTTGAGAGAAACCAAAAATATATTATTGCAATAGTGCTACTATAGGCAAAGGAGCAACAAACAATAAAAAAGCACTTACAACTGGGCGAGTACATATAGCTCATATACTAACTAATAATTAATCATAAACAAAGGGACAACAAATAATGATAATGAAAAGAAACTAAAAAAACTATGAACCTTAACCTAACAAATATTTATTTTATAATTATTTAGAAAAAACCAAAGTGCTCAGCCACCCGGTTGCTCTTGGGAATAGAGTTCCACGAATTAGGTCCTGAAAATCTAGTATGGAAGCCGTCCCTGGTGCCACTTCTATTCAGAATATTGAAGTCACTAGCATGACGAGTTTTATAATGGTTTAGAGACTAATTGACACTAAAATGATCCAAAAAAACCTCTGGACTAATATTATTCCAGCATTGATCAGCAAAAAATTCCTATTTGGTAGTCCCGTAGCTGTCCTACATTCAAAACTTGCAACTTTTCGAAGAAATCTGAACTGTTATGTATAGCCTCCACATGCCCACTTATAAGATGCATCGCTTTATTTTGAAGAGTCTTAACACGTTTAAAATTCACATTAAAATTACTTGCCCATAACATACAACCATGCGAAGCATATGGATGAATCAAAGCTTGGTGTAGAAGCAATAAAATTATTTGGGGTAAAACAAATTTAAAACGATGAATCATTCCAAGGCCACGTACAACTTTTGTTGTGAAAACATCACCGTGGCGTTTCCACGAAAATTTACCATCAATATAAGAACCTAAGTACCAGATTTCCTTAACTTGAACTACAGGCTTATTGTTAAACAGAACTCTACCATCAACATCATTGGGCTTGCCTTCTGTAGAATATGCAATATAATTTACTGATAACAAATTAAAATTAGTAAAACATGGACATTTCTCAGAACACAGTTCACTTTCGACACAAGACTATCCAAACAACGACTAGAAAACGTAAAAACAGTGTCATCAGCAAATGACGTTAAGCAATAATCTGGAAGATAATACTTCATACTTTCTAGATAAAGAAGTGGGCGAGGGTGTGACCCCTGTGGTACTCCTTATGAAACTTGATAAAGGGAAGAAAAAAATCATCAATCATAACATTAATAAACCTTTAAAAGTAAGAGCATGCCTGAGACTCTAGGAAGGCATGCTTTTCCAAAAACTAACAAACAAGAATGTGTCCAATAAGTGAGCCATGCATACTCCTGCCATTTACCTGTGCCCCAGCCATTTAAACATTTGCCTCTCAACAGTAATCAATAGTAACCGTATCAATAGTAACCAAAACACTAAAAAACGGAATTTTGGTACCGATAAATACATCAAAATTACTGCATTACGGCTCGTAACTTTTGATGAGTAAGAACAAACTTGATAAAAGTTAAATATTTAAAATCAGTATAAAAATCCAATTCTTTTGATGTATTTCTGGATGTTAACATACCGTTTTTAAGAGTTTTGGTTACTATTGAGACGAGTCGCTCTTACTATACAGTTCGTTACCACCAACTGTTTGAACCACCCCTCCCCCCAAATCTCAGTAGAGCTTTTTTATAACTTAGATAGAAATGTTTACTGTTCGTTACCACGAACTGTTTGATAAGTTGATAACATGGAGAATACATGGTAGT
>JAQQPU010000443.1:25239-42246 GCA_029168905.1 Artemia sp. Kazakhstan ARC1039 | reverse complement strand
GGGGGGGGGGGGTTCGCCTTCCGATCACTTTTGACTATTAATAGGGGCACTACTACTCTTAGTTCCCTATTGAATGATTCCTTTTTGAAGTTTCAACGCAGCGCTGAAGTTTCTAATTCCATCTAAAGTATATTAATCAACGACAATGCATACCGCATTGGTAAATTATGGATGATATTAAACACTACCTTTAATACCTTTAATTTTGATATTAACCCCCCCCCCACTACCTTTAGAAATACCCCATTTTCATTAAGATAAATTTTAAGGAAATACGTCATTCCTCTCTATTTTGTAACCATCTTGTTTTATTCCCCATGGGTCTTGGACCTCCTTTCCCCCTATTATTTATGTTATCAAGGCACAGTCCATCCAACATTTTATTTTTCTCCCTATTATTTATGTTATCAAGGCACAGCCCATCCAACATTTTTAATTTTTCGCCCCTTCATGCTGAATCTCCAAATTTTGTCTCTTTTTTGCATTTATTTGTTCTTTTTCACTTTTCTCAATTTTGTCATTCGCGTAAAATAATACATCATCGTTATATCTGATTTGGACTCCAGTGTCCATCATCTTTGACTGCATTACTTCATTGTAGCTCCGTTTAAAAACTTTTTTCTCTCTCTTAGTTTTCTATTCTTTTGTAGTAGCATTAAATAAATCATCTTGAAATCTGAACTAGACTCCAGTATCCATCTTTGACTGCATTTCTTTATTGTAGTTCCACCTTGCATCTTTTTTCTCTCTTTTAGTTCTCTTTATTTTTACCGCAGAAACAAATATTTCGTTATCAAATGGGAACTGAATTTTGACATTTAGTTTTTTGTATTGTACTAAAATTTCCCGAACTTTGCGAGGAAAAGCGCGTACAATAAATTTCGTCTCCTTTTTCTCTGGTACAATCAGTGTTTCATTTCGGCCAATTTTTTTCGGCGTCTCGCACTCGTTAAAGGTGTTCTCAATTTTTCCATTTTCTGGAAATTTTCCCGAAAAATCATTTTTGTGCGTCTTATTTTCAATATTATGAGGTCTATTTTCTTCCGCATCTCATTTTTGTGGTTTATCCACATTTTGAACACGAGTATCAAGTATTTAATTTTTCCGACAGGGTGCCACAGCCTCCCAATTTTTTTTATGGGCCGTTCCACGTCCCGGCCTTGTCAACAAAATAGCATGATTTTCCGTTTTAGCATTTAATGTGTAATAAATGTCTGATAATCTCTCACTCATTGACATTCCCTTACGGGCTTCAATTTTTTTCATATGAGCCTGATGATATATTTCATTGGCTTGTCTATCTTTTTCAATTTTGTCCATACGGGCCTGATGAAGTATTTCATTGGCTTGACTATCTTTTTCAATTTTGTCCATACGGGCCTGATGAAGTATTTCATTGGCTTGACTATCTTTTTCGATTTGATCTATCTCATCCTGTAATTTTTTTTATGCTCTAGGTGCTTTCTTTCGGCAACCTCTTCTCTTTGTTCCCTTTCTTTTCTCTCTCTCTCTCTTTCTTTCTCTTTTCGTTCTCTGGCTATTCTCTCTTTCTTCATGAAATTTATTATTTGTTGTGTCGTATCTATTTGAGTACTTTTTCGCGAGCCCCTGCTGGATCTCGATTCAACACTGCTCCTTCAATTCGGACTACTTTGATTCCATCTGTCATTATTTCTTCTTAATTCATTTTCTGAATGTGTTCGTTCTCTATCCGTATTGCCTCTTTCTTTAGAGGCTACTCTAGCCCTTTCGTCCTCTTTTCTATTCTTTATAATTTCATCTTTCTCAGCCTGCATTTTTTCCTTAGTTTCTCGGTGCTCTCTCTCAAAGGCCTCCATATTAGCCTTTCTTTCTATTTTCCTACTTTTTCTGTGGGCTTCACTTGCCCTTCTCGGTCTTGAGTTAATCTTATCTCTGTCCGACATTGTTTCAAAATTCCGTTAACTTCAAGTTACTTCTTCAGTCTAAATGAAAATTCTTTTATCCACGTAACTTCCGGTCTCTCGCGAAAAATTGCTGCGTGTCAATTAGCCTTATACTTTTCCACACTAATAATTTGCGCGATATATTGATTCGTTAATTTTTCAATTATGATCTAACAAGGCACAGCCCATAATAGATATTCATAATTCTATTAATTGATTCCGGATTTTTTTCTCTTTATATGTAATCACAATAGAGTACTATCTAGGCTAAATTAACTTGTCTTTTTGAAAACGCGGAATTCTTTTACTATCAGGTTTACTGATAGGACCTTTTCTTGCTGCCACCAATGTTCGGGTTTCTGGAGATTGTATAAAATTGTATTTTGATAGAAAGGGGATGATATTCATTTTTAAAGGATTTGAGTTCTGCTTTGGTTGTTCCATATACTCTACAAACGTCTACTGCTCTTTTCAGTGTTAGGCTTTTCCATTCTGCTAGTATTTTTTCTTGTATTCTGGGATTCCTAATACCACAAACCAATTTTATCTCTAATCATCTCCTTAAGATCGAGGTATTCACAAGGCTGAACTAGCAGCTTGTTTAGGATCATGGTATTCACAAGGCTTACCAGCAACTTCAACTCAGTAATATACTTCTCGAGTGTCGCTCCTTCATGCTTGTAATGCCTTTGAATATATTTTAAGCAAATACTTTTTCTTCTTTGGAGCTGCATATTTTTTAAGCTTCAAAAGGTATTGATGAATTTTATTCTTATTTCCTCTTCAGTTTCTAAGGTTTTTAAAATGTTTCTTCCTTTTTCACCAATCCAGATAAGTAGGTATACACAATGGATCTTCTCTGTTTCACCTTATAGAGGACCAAGAAACATTAGTCTGGCATGCTCTGCAAACTTTGACCGCTCTTAATCTAGATTCTCTGATTCCCAGTTCATTGATGGCGGTGTTACTCTTTCCATGATTATATTTTAATTGTCAATCCCACTTCTGACAGCATGTAGAATTCTGGTAGATTTAACTGTTTCGTATGACCCAAGCACCTGTAAACATAATATATTCAACAAATTAGCAAGCAAAGCAAACAAACAAATTTAAGCAAATAATAAGTAAAGCAATTTATAATTCGCTAAGACAAACATAACATAACGGGATACTACAATCAAAATGTATCGTCTTCGTATTTTGTTGAATCCCGGTGCAAAACACATTGAAAAATCGCATTTAGACCTATTTTCGTGAGCTTTTTATGGAGAAGAGCCATTTCTTTGAGCCAAGTCGTAAAAAGGTTTTTTGGTTTTCTGGGAGTTTCATCAAGTAATAAGTTTGATAAGGAAGTCATGGGATTTAGCAAAAAAGATAAATAAGCTTTTAAAAGGTCTTAGTCATGGTCAACAGAAGAGAATTTCTAACTAATGGAAATCTGGATGGACAAATTTGACAACGGGAAAACCGGAGAATAGAAGACTGGGAGACAGGTACACCCCATCTCCAGTTTCCCACAAAATGCCGAAAGTAGGCGCGCTCTAATGAACAGGACTTTGTGGCATAATATTTCGCATAATATTCAAATTACGCTGGCATGTCTTATATCAGTGTAGTAAGCTTAACTTTGATAATTTAAGCATTGATCTAACAAAAAGTAACTTTAGCAACTGTTTGATTGCCATTGAAATCTAGATTTGTTATAAATTGTAGAGCTAGCTGCCTCTTCTATGGTCAAATGCGTCTTATTAGGGCAATCTATCCCTTTCTGTACAAACTTTTTAAAACATTTGTCAGAAGGTAACATTTTTCAAAGTAACATTAGGGACAAGCAACCCCCTCCAGGCATGAAATGGAAGAATATTCTTTTTGTGTTGTATACAAATGCTGATATATTTTCAAACAAACTTGATGAACTGTGTTCTTTGGTGTATTTACAGGAACCTTATATTTTCTCTGATTCATTGACCTTACTCCTGCCATTTACCAGTAAAGCTCTACGAAATCCTATTTTTGAGTTAGGACTAAAGTGAATACACAATTCGATGCCTTTTTTTATGCTGATTACAAATATAATAAGCATTTCTATCAGAAATGAATTTCAGCCCTCCCCCCCTATATAGGCTATACTTAACCTAACCCTGAATTGACATATATATGGGGAGGGGCTGAAATTCATTTCCGATAGAAATGCTTATTAAATTTGTAATCATCATTAAAAAAGGCATCAAATGGTGTATTCACTTTAGTCCTAACTCAATAATATGATTTTGTAGAACTTTACCCATTTACCCATGCTGCAGCCATTTAAATATTTTCTGGTAAATTTTTACCAAATCATATTATTGACTTACAAATAAAGTGAGGTAAATATATACCAAATCATATTATTGAGTAACAACTAAAGTGAATATACCATTCAATGCCTTTTTTTTTATGCTGATTACAAATATAACAATCATTTCCATCAGAAATGAATTTTAGCCCCTCCCCCCTCTATAGATAATTTCAGAGACCACACTGCCTTTCCATGATGATAAATAAAAGTTCAAATAGGGATAAAATCCTTTTAATAGACAGTGTTTTTTATAACAGTGATAGAAATTCACAAAAATACCAGATATTTCAGTCACATATACAGTGACTGTCATCAGTTTTACCACTGATGACGGTCACTGTATATGTGACCAAATATCTGGTATTTTTGTGAATTTCTATCACTGTTAAAAAAAACACTGTCTATTAAAAGGATTTTATCCCTGTTTGAACTTTTATTTACCCCCCTCTATATATGTCAATTCAGGATATATGTTTGCACATATGGGGATGGGGGTTAGGTTAGGTTAGAAGGGGGGCTGAAATTCATTTTTGATAGAAATGACTATTATATTTGTAATCAGCATAAAAAATGGCATCGAATGGTGTATTCACTTTATTCTTAACTCAATAACATGATTTGGTAAATATTTACCTTCTTTAAATATACCACTTGATGCCTTTTTTATGCTCCAAATATAATAATCATTTTTGTCAGAAATGAATTTTACCCCCACCCATATATATACCAATTCAGGGTATATATTTGCACATTAGGGGGGGGGCAAATTTGATTTCTGATGTAAATGGGAGGTAAGTTTAAACTTTACCCCACCCCCCTAATGTGCAAATATAGCCTATACCCTGAATTGGTATCTAGGGGTGGGGTAAAATTTATTTCTGACAAAAATGATTGTTATATTTGGAAAGAGCATAAAAAAAGGCATTGAATGGTATATACACTTTATTTTTAAGTCAATAACATGATTTGATAAAAATTTACCCATTTTCCTATCAATTACTTGGACTATCTGTCTTGGCTTTTCTCTTTCTACAATTTGCAATGTCTTGATGCAACCTAGACATGGTACTGCAAAATGCTTGATAACTTCAATTCAGCTCAATTTTCTGCAAAGATTATTGTTTTTCAAATCATCTTTGTTTTAAGATCTTACAGCTCACTGATGTTAGCAAAAAGCACAAAAGATGCCATCTTTCTGCCATATAGAACAGTGATGAGAGAACTTTAATGATGTACTCATCATTGTTCTCAGACCAATGATGAGTGATGTTTGCATGAAAGCAACAAAAGATGCAAGATCTTACTTCAAAAATTCCACTTTTAAGCATTTTCTGACAAAAGATGTAAGATCTTAGCACATTGATGAGGTAAAAAACAACCATAGTGTTTCCACTTGGCATGGTCCAGATTAAAGTAGGCAAACCCAAAAAATAGGTAGACTGGAAGTAGACATGGTTTCAAATATAAGTAGAAAATAAGTAGTTTATGTATAAGTTGTTGGAAGGATTTGAAAAAGAAATTAGACTTCCTAAGGCTCACAAGACTTTTTTCAGATGAATGACTTTAATTGTAGAACTGACAGAGAAATAGAAATAGATAAAATCAGATAAAATACTGGCTAGCTAAGCCCAATGTGATAGGACCTATAAACATTTTAAATGCTTCTGGCTTTAAAGGCAAAATTCACTTCAAAACACTGCTTCTTATTTCAAATCTAAAGGGGAAACATCTGCTTTAGCATCCTGAAGCTGTCACATTAGATTTAACCCACTTCAAATGCTTTTTAAGCAAATCATCAGTGACCATGCGGCTGTAACCACTTCTTTGTTTTAGTCCACACTTTGTCTGAAAAGGGGTGCAAAGGGTTACATTGGCTACCTGATTGTGCTTGAGACTAAAGAGTCTTTCTATTATGACATTTGGAAAATGCAAACAGAAGAGAAATTTGACTACTTTCAAAGTGTTTTCAAACTTTTTATATCCAGTTAGGGTTTTTACACTTACCACATATTTCAGAACCAAACTGGGTAACACTTTCACAGTCCATGCCATCTTGGGGGGAGGGGGAACTAGCTAAAGGCAATTCTCAGCACTCCCTTTCAATGTTTGCTTTGTTCCACAAAGGAAGTCCAAAGGATATGAAAAACGGTTACAAGGTTTTAGTAGTACTGGTGCATTATATGGACACTTCTAAAAAGTCAAGTTTTGCTAATGCTAATGAAATAAAATAAAATAGGATGAATATTTAATAGTTTATAAACAATTGGGCTATATATTTGCACATTAGGGAAGTGGGGGGTAAAGCATACCTTATATTAAATACCTAGCCTAGCTACCTTCCCCCCCCCCCCTAAACCCCCAAAAAACAACAGTTTAAATATTGTAAACACAATCAAAACTACTCTTTGCCTTCCATTTCTCAATAGCAGTCTCTTGAAAATAACCAGTCTGGCAGGTTTCATCTCTTATTAGTATATAAAAGTGTATGTTTAACACACAAGTACTGTTTTAGCTTGTCCTGGAAGAGTGAAAGACAGATTCACAAGCTCAACAAACTTGTATATCTTATCTTCAAATGGGAATCTTTTCTGAATTTGTGTTACTGCTTCTATGTAGCATTCCCTGGCCAAGTCTTGAATTTTTTGCTGCTTTTGGTGGACTGGGTATTAGACATCAAATCCAAAAGACAGCTTTGGCATTCAGACCAAGATACACCTGGTCAAGCTCAAGGTAATTTTTTTGTTGATTACATCTACATCCTTGACATTTTTTTTTGGCTCTGAAGATAGAAAGAAGCAAGGAAATTCATACAGAATGTCATCACTACAGATTCTACTTCTTTTTCCAGCTTGAAAAAAATAGGCACCTCACTCTGAAAAAGTGAGGAATTGAATATTGCATTGAATATTGCAAGAGCATATTCTATAAACTTCATCAGTACCTGCTTATAGGGATTTCTTGGTGTCAATAAAACCTGGTCATTACCATGCGACAGGTCTTTGGCTGCTAAATCTGTCCAGTAAAGTTTCAAGGCATCCCATTGCTCTAGCAGGACTCTTAAGGTTTGTTGAAAATAGCCATTGTGTAGGAGCAAGAGCAACAAACTTTCTTTCAGGAACATGGGTGAATATTTGAAATTGCTTGTATGCATGTATTCCTTTGGCACTGTGCCTAAAATTTGAAGTTACAGTCCAGCAAAAATCCTCATTTCCTTTAGGCAGATTTTTGCAGGCATATTGAGCACACAAATGGGAAAGATGGCACAAGCATGTTAAATGACAGTATGTTAGTATGTTAAATGACAATTGCCTGCTGAGTTATCTGTTGTACCTTTTGTCTGTTTCCTCAAAAAATCTTGTTCTTTGTGACTCCAATTTTTTTTTTTTTTTTTTATTCCAATATTCACGGCGCCAGGTACTTCAAAGTATCTGATATGCCGCTATTCATTTTCCTCGTTCAATGGCCTTGAGGTTTTAAAAGTCTATTGAACCTTCTTTTGAAGGTGTCAACAGAGGGATTTGCAGATATAATATCCCCAGGAAGATCATTCCAGATAGAAGTGCAACGCTGGATGAAGCTGTTCCTCAAGTACTCGGTTTTCGGCGTATCCTCCTTTAGATAATTGGACCAAGCTGTTTGCCTTTGTGTCTGCCTTGTCGGCTGGACAAAGGGGGGCACAATTCGAGAGAGCTCGTCTGAGGGAGGCGAATTCATGTACTTGTAAAAAACAGCCATTGACACTACATCAAACCTTTCATTTAGAGGCTGGAGTGATTCTTGTGTAGAGGCGCAGCCCGCCCTATTGGCCCTATTCTGGATCTTCTGAAGTGGTGCCAATAGCGTTTTCGGAGCACCAGCGTATAGCGGGCATCCATATTCAGCTATGGGTCTGATGCAAGACTTGTAGAGTGGGATGATTGAGCTTGATGGAAGAAGGTTTTTGCAGCAAAGAGTAACTCCCAGCTTTCTTGTGCGAGAGGTTCTCACCCGATCAAGGTGGTTGTTCCAAGAGAGATCAGTGGAGAAATGAATCCCCAGTAGACGAAGCTCGTCGACTCTCTTTATAGCTTCATTTTTGAAGATGAAACTGGGGTGTTCACATGGCACCTTTGATCGGGTAATTAGAAGCTCCTTTGTTTTCAATGCATTGAAGTTGATCATCCATGCATCAGACCACTTATCAATTTTCAAAAGATCCATCTGTAGGGAAAGGGAGGCTTGTGTTGGGTCTTTGTGTTTAGGGACGGCTGAGTGTGTTGTGGTATCGTCGGCAAAGTGATGCAGAGGGTTTGTGAGGTTGTCTCCCATGTCGTTTATGTAGATAAGGAAAATCGTAGGTCCCAAGACACTGCCCTGGGATACCCTGCTTTCACTGGATATTCGCGGGAAATAAACCCATCAAGAACAACCCGCAGTGAACAATCGGAAAGAAAGCTCTCAATCACTTTTAACAGACATCCACAAACACCATACACATAGAGTTTCTTTAGCAGGCCACGGTGCCATACTCTGTCAAAAGCTTTCACAATGTCGAAGGATAATAGCCTGATGTCGTATCCCATTGCCAGAAGTTCTATCCACTCCTGATACTGGGCCACTAGGCAGTCCAATGTTGGGCGTTTCCAGCGGAATCCATATTGGCGATCGCCTAGAAGGTCATTTGATTCACGTACTGATGAAGTGTTTTATTGGAGACGCTCTCGTAGACTTTGCCAACACAGGAGAGAAGGCTAATAGGCCTGTAGGAGCCCACGCTCGTTGGATCGCCTTCTGGCTTTAGAGTAGGTATAACATGGGTGGACTTCCATGTTTGTGGGAAGGTTCTGGAGCAAAAGCACAGCCCGAAAAGCAATGACAAGGGTCCAGCTAGTTCGGCACTGCAGGACTTGAGGACATTTGGTACGTTGTCAGGACCCGTGGCTTTGGTCACATCTAGATGCTGCAGAATGCAAAGGATCTTGGGAGCAGAAAAATTCACGCGTTCCAGGACAGTGTCGGTTCGGTTGGAGAAATTTGGCACTTCTCTACTGTCGTCGTCTAGATTCGAGAATTCGGCAAAAGCCTTAGCAAGAGCCTCAGTCTTTGCCTGTGGATCTTGTACCACTGTCCCGTTAGTCTGGAGAGAAGGAATTGCGGTCCCCTGGGATGATGGTAAAGCCTCCTTGACAATTCTCCACCAACTCTTTGCCAAAGCAAGTTGAAGCTTGGTGGCGAATTTCTCCTTATACTGAACCCAGGACTGCTGAATCGCTCGAACTGCATCTTTGCGCGCATTTATGAATGCAATTCTGTCCTCTTTGCTCTTCAAAAGTAGCCATCGCTTGTGTGCCTTTTGCTTTGCTCGGATTGTCTTCTTACACTGGGCATTGAACCAAGGTTTGTCCTTACTGGACACCTGGATCCGCTTTGAAGGGATATGCTTTTCGACAGAGTCAACTATGGCCTGCTGGTACTTATCTGCAGCTTTCTCTGGGCCTTCCAGGAGGAAGGCTCTCCACTGCTGAGAAAAAAGAGTGTTTCTGAAACCGTCCCAATCACCTTTTTTGTATAGCCAGATTGTTTGCTCATGCTTTACTGGAGGCGGAATATGTAGGTTTCCACATGCAACGACGGCAACGTTGTCACTGGTGAAAGCATGAGCGTCTACCTTAAAGGAGTCAGGGTTATCTGTAAGGAAGAGGTCAAGACGAGATGATCCGTTTGGGCCGTGATACGTGTCAAAATCGACAAGTTGTTCCAGCCAAGTCCGACCCTTCCCTATCAGTATTTTTGCTGCGAAGCCACACGCTATGATGGACGTTGAAGTCTCCATGAAGGATAATGGCAGACTTAGCGTACTTGCCCCGAATATATTCGAGGGAGCGTTCAAGGTAGCTGGTAATCTGGTAAGTTGGAGGGTTATACAATGCACCCAATATTGACTGGTTATCCTAAGCTACATCAGGGACAGACCAGAGTTTTGCTTTTAAATTTGTGCAAACCTTACAGGATAGTTTTCTGTTCCAGCATGTTGTTGATCCCACAAGACTCAGAAGTAATTCCACTCCCCATGTACTAGATTTGGTGATCACAAAATCTCCAGATGACACAGTAGACCTTAAGATGCTGCCACCTCTAGGTAAAAGCAACCATTTAGTTATGGCTCTATCAATGAATGTAAGTGCAGCAGTGAACTTTGGTTCTAAATTTTTTTATGATTACAGCAAGGGTCATTACAATGAACCTCAAGACTTTATCTGTTCTGTTTCTATTGCTGAGGAGCTTCAGTCTAGAAATGTAGATGTGGACGTTGCTTTTGAATTCATCCAAGAGGTTAGAAAAGAAGTATGTGATAGGTTCATTTGACATTATTACAAAAAAGAAGGTTAAAAAAAAGAGGATGACTGCCAAAATTTGTACTTGACGCTATTAGGGATAAAAATAAACAATAGAGACAGTATATGTTTGAAAAAAAAAAATAAAGACTTGTGGTGTGCATATAAAGGCATTTGGAATCACACCACTTGGTCTCTACACATTAACCAGGAATCATTCAAATCATCAATCATTACTAGCATTTGAGGGTGTCCAAAGGAGTTTTGGAAGTATGTTATTAGAAACAAGACTGAAAACCTTGAATGATTTGAGCATTTTTGATGACCCAGCCCAGCTACTAGTGAATTAATAAGCAATGATCTGAAAAAGGCTGTTATGTTTAATCAAGTGTTTTTGTCAGTTTTTGTAAATCTGAATGATGTTAAAGCATGCAGTCCACCCCATTTTACCAAATTTGTTTCAGCAGACAAAGTGGCCTTTGATGACTCTGGTATTTCTTCAGAGCAGGTTTTAATAATTCTCCATGACCTTTCTGTTAATAAAGCTCCAAATATACATGGCAATTCTAACGGTTTTCTTCAGAAGACAGCCACGTGTGTAGCTAAACCTCTTGCGTTTGTTTAACCATTCTCTATTGAGTGGTAAATACCCCTTAGCAAGGAAAAAAGCAGCTGTAGAGCCATTCCATAAAAGAGGATCTAAGTCCCAATTTGCAAATTATTGTCCAATTTCAAACACCTCAATTTTTTCAAGAGTTCTTGAAAAGATTATTGTATATCACATACAGGATTACTTCAAGCAAAATAAATTATGGCATCTGTCACAACATGATTTCAGAAAAAGCAGGTCATGCAATATGGAGTTGCTAGAAGTTATAAAAGATTTCCAAAATATGGCTGATTTTTGTTTGAAGTTTGATTGCTTATACATTGACTTCAGTAAAGCGTTTGACAAAGTTTCAGTTAGTTTGTTGCTTGAAAAATGTGAAAAGTATGAGCTAGGGAGTAGAACTTTAGTGTGGATTACAGATTACTTATCAGGCTTTTCCCAGCAAGTTATAGTTGGTAGTGTACTTTCAACTGAGAGCCCGATTTGGAGTGGTGTGCCATAAGGCAGTTGTTTGGGCCCAGTGTTATTTTGTTTGTTTGTCAATGATTTGCCTGAAGTATTTTGTCATTCCACTGTCAAACTGTTTGCAGATGATGTAAAACCTTATAAAACTGTTACCTCCCCAGTAGTAGTTGCCCTTATTAAATAGGATCTGAATGCCCTGAATGATTTCACAAGCATGTGTCAACAATATTGCAAAATGCTAATTACAGTCTGCTTTGAATTAAGAGAAGTTTCAGGAAATTTAACCTTCACACTTTTATGACACTATACAAGACAATAGTACGCCTGGTGTGTAGAATATTGTTCCTCTGTGTGATATCTAACATGGAAATGTGACTCACAGCAAATTGAAAAGGTTTTGGGCATTGAATTGGACGTCAAAGTTTGTGCTATATTTGAGTCATCTGCCATATCAGCATTGACTGCAATGTTTGGGACTTCCTTCTCTTGAATTTCGATGGGACAGGATTGACCTGATCAATCCGTTCTGTATTATGAAGGGTGTTGACAATGTGGATTGGGCTGATTTCTTCAAACTTAGTCATTAGCCTACTCAACCACTTGACAAAACTCGTATAAACTGTATCAGTAGCGAGTGCACAAGAAAATAGGTCAATGTAGCTTTATTAACCAAGCTACAAAACTTTGGAATAGTTTACCTGATACTGTAGTTTCTGCACAAACAGTGCAAACATTTAAGAGTGCTGTCGTTGAAACTGAGTTCTATGGAAAACAGTTCCTGTAATATAGTTGTTGTATAGTTGTTTTTTATTGAAGAATATTTTTTGTTTTGTTTTGCAGTGTTGCTGTTTGAGCTGTCATTTCTTGTGTTTGTATTGCAACAAGCCTATGACTTTCTCCTGTATTGAATAAAATACAAATGGAAACAGTAATTTCAGTTTAGCGAAATTAAAATTTCAGAACAGGGTCACATTTTAAGAGGTCTCTAAAGAACTCATAAAACTACTCTATAACAATCATACTTATTTATCTCCTTTGCTAAAGTACATTGCTTCCCATAGCCTACTTGTTCACATCACATTAATAGTGTGTTGCATTCATTCTCTTATTAAGTCACTAGCTATAATATGTTTGTCTAAATTCTGCTAATTGCGAGTTTCTATGTTGTAATAACCCTACTTCAAAGCCATTCAAGTGGTTCTTAGCTGCCTGGTTGAAAGAGGTTAGGGTTTTTGTTTGTTCAACTCTGTCTTCATCCTGTTCTGAGTTAGTTAGTTTAATAATTAGAATATTAGAATTTCTTATGGGAAAGTTTGTCCAAACCATGATGGATTTAACTAAAAATTTCTTTTCGGAATGCATGTTGTTTTTTGTGTTCCAGCAATATTTTTATTTCTGGGTTTGCTAGTCTTCTCCAAAAAAGGGATTATACAAAGTTAAGAGTTGTATATTTTTATTGTGTTTAATTCCTTTCGGTTTTTTGCATTGCCACCATAAAAATAACAAGGTATGGTCATGATTGAAGCTCATTGATGTTTTTTCAAGCTTAATAAATTAGCTGTGGATATTCTGTCAAAATTGGTTAATCTCTTCAGTGCTAATAAACTATTGTTTAGGTTTTTCCATTGTGTTTCTGGTTAGTTTTGTTTTCTATATTGAATATATGTGTTTCTGTATATTGAATATATTCGTTTGTGTTATTGTTTTTCTTTTTAATCTGCAGTTTCTGTCTTTATTGTGGATTAATTAAAAAAAAAAAAAATCCGAAAAATAAGTTTTTCAAAGAAAAGTAAAGGCCATTTTAAACTTAAGCTCAGGAAATATGAATACCTGTTAAAATTCAAACTCAAAACGACCAGAAATTACTATTAAAGAATAAATGAAACCCAAAACGAACAGAAATTAAATAAAAAATCAATGCGAACAAACATACAATATATATTAATGTAAATGAATAAATAAATCTTAAAACGAGTGAAACTTAAATTGAATACGCAAGTCAAGTTTGCATCGAATAAAAATAACTACAAACAAGAGTTTGGGTATCGCCTCACTGCAGAAGCCTAAAACCTTCTGCGTCGTTGGTGCCTTACTGAAAACTATATGAGTCTTGAACAGCCTTGGAAAGTATAAACAAAATCAAATTGAATATTAGATATATAATGATATTAATTGTTGAAAGATCCATCAGTTTAAGATTTTTTTTTCACTGTAATTTTTATTTTCATTTCCAATGCTGTAAGAACTGGAAAAGAATAAATTTGTAATATAAGAGAAATTAGTTTTCAGTAAAGCGCCAATGACGCAGAAGGCTTTAGGTTTTTGCAGTTAAAGAAGGGGGCAGTATCCAAATTTTGTTTGTAGTGAAACTATACTTGTCTTGATCAATCTTGGAAAGAACCAATAAATGAAACTGAATATTTGATGTATAATGATATTAATTGCTGAAAGCTCATCAGTTCAAAATTTTACTGTAATTTTAATAATTATTTTCAATATTAAGTACAAAAGAAAACATTTGTAATATAATTCGTTTTCAGTAAAGCGCCAATGACGCAGTAGGTTTTAGGCTCCTGCAGTGAGGCGATACCCAAACTCTTAAACTTGATTTGCATATTCAGTTTAATTTTCACTCGTTTTAAGATTTATTTATTCATTTACATTAATATATATTGTATGTTTGTTCACGTTGATTTTTTATTTAATTTCTGTTCGTTTTAAGTTTCATTTATACTTTAATAGCAAAATATTCTTTTTCGTTTTAAGATTGATTTTCATATTCAATCTAAGAATTACTTGCTTTAAGATATATTTATTCATTTATATTATTACTTGTTGTATATTTTTTGCTATGATTGTTTATTTAATTTCTGTTCGTTTTGGGTTTCATTTATTCTTTAATAGTAGTTTCTGGTCGTTTTGAGTTTGAAATAACAGGTATTCATATCTCTGAGCTTAAATTTAAAATGGCCTTTACTTTTCTTTGAAAAACTTACTTTTCGGAAAGTTTTTTTTAAATTAATTTTTGTTTGTTTTTGATTGCAAAAAGTTTCAAGTTTTTATTGCATGGGGGGGGGTGCTTACTGTCCGATTATTCTTGAGCTTAAAAAACGGATCTAGAACTTTCAGTTTATAAATCGAATGAGGCTTTTTTTCAAAGTCTATACGATTACCTCTTTGATAAAAATCTTATAAATGAACAATAGATAGCTTGCATAACTTGTGGACAGCGATTGGCAACAATGAATGGATTGAAAAAATAGCTCGAATAGGGGGTTTTGACCATTTCACTTGCTGACACAAACGGATCACGACTGTTTGGAATTGACCGTAATAGGATTTTGTGTGCCAAAGCAATTTTGCATCTATTACAGAGTATGTATTTTAACCTTATAATTGGATAATTATAATAGATTTACTATGTGTTCTTCCCATACAAAACTTTACTTTATTAAAGTCTTTGGGGTGGGGGCGGCGTAGTTGGCAGAAGGAAGAAAACTTTAGCGTAGAGAGGGGGACTAAAAATTTTAGCGTATAGTAGGAGAGGGGGAGGGGGAGGTTGGAGACTCATCCAATACGGGGCGGAACTTCACTTATCTCCTCCGTTCCCGATTTTGGAGATCAGACAGACTCATTGGGCTGTAGAATGTTGGATCGTTTGAGTTGTGGAAGACGTTAAAATACTCAAAAATACTTTATATTTTCAGTTATTGCAGGATTGATTTCATAGATTGTGTAATGGTGAGCCCCCTGGCCCATCATTTAGGTGAACCTCAACGTATAATATGCAATTTTGATTAATTGTTCTGTGCATATATTATCCTATATAATTATGTTATTTTGAGTTATACTTTTATCGCATTGCGTTCATTTTTAAGGCTTGAGATAAAAACTGAAACCTTAGTGGAGACAATCTCCCCCCTCACATGCATAATTGAGCAACCACAGAGAAAGTAACACAAATGAAATTAATCTGTCTTTTGAAAATGTCTTTTTTTAAAAGACACGAACAAAATCGTCTAAAAGAACCTGAAGTGCTATCTCTGACATTTCCATTGATTCTTTATTCCCGTTACTTTCATATGTAAAATTTAGAATATTATCGAATGGGTTTAGTCGTCCCCTCCCTGAATAATTCACGTTTGGAAAACCCACCCCTGGGAAAATCCTCCCCCCTCAAAGAACACTTTCTTTTCCTGCTGATAAATCCCCCGCGTTAAATTCCACCCAGCAGAAATTTCCCAGCCGTGGAACATGCTCCCCCAAACATATTCCCCTCAGATAATTTCGGATATTCATAAAAATGGAAGCTGAAATTTCTACTCAACTTTTTAGGTCAGAAGCAATGCTATAGCGTTACCTAAGTAAAGAGCCATAAGGGTTCAATGAATTAATAATTATTTATTTTTCTAGGGCACTTTATGTGGAAGATGTGGTCACATAAACTTTGGAACAGGGTTCATTGAATTACAAATAAAAATTTATAGTGCCCTTACACCAGGGGCGGATCCAGGATTTTTTAGGGGGGTGGGGGCAAAATCGGTTGATCCGATAAACTTGCGTTAGGAGCAAGTTTAATTAACGCAGTCTTGCGTTAATTAAGTAAATTACATTACTTTAGACTACGTTAGGAGGAGGCACCCCCCTCGCCCCTCCCCTGGATCCGCCACTGCCTTACACTCTCTGTTTCTTTCCTTGTTAGGGAGGAGAGCAGATGCCTAATAGGTGTGTGTTAATACCAAAACATTCTAACTCACATTGGGCTTTCAGGTATAAACAGAATTAGTTCAAAGGGAGGGTGGGGGAAAAGGGCGTGGGGGTGTATTTGCCCTTCGATCGATTTTGACTCGTAAGAGCTGGACTAGAACTTCCAATTTCCAAACAAATGAGCCCTCTCTGAAGTGTATACGAGAATCCCTTCCTGCCCCCGGGCCCTGGGGGGTTTTGTCGACGCCAGAGTTTTGTTACTTAACCTTTCAACTATTTTTAACAAAATTTTTATCTGATGCATTTAGGGCGTGAAGGGAGGGGGGCTAGTTGCCCTCCAATCTCTTTTGACTCTTAAAAAGTGAACAAGAACTTTCGATTTCCAATCAAATGAGCCCTCTCTAAAGTTTATACGAGTATCCCTTCCATAAAAAATAATATGAAGGATTCGGAGAATCCTTAAATTGCAACCCTTGTCCTGAGGGCTGTGGGAGAGTTGTCATCCTCAAAGACCTAATTTCCAGACCTTAAAACTACGTTTAATAAAATGGCTGTCTAAAAATTTTGATTGGATGTGTTTGGGGAAAAGGCAGGCGTGAGAGGGGGGTTAGTTGCCCTCAAATCACTTTCGACTATTAAAAAGGGCAC
>JAQQPU010000443.1:0-12475 GCA_029168905.1 Artemia sp. Kazakhstan ARC1039 | reverse complement strand
CCCCACACACATCCAATCAAATTTTTGAGATAGCCATTTTGTTCAGCGTAGTTGATTTCAGATAGAAAATATGTTTTTGAGGAGGACACTCCCCCACAACCCTCAGGGCAAGGGTTTTAAGTTATGCCCTGGGGGCATATAAGGTTTTTATAGAAGGGATCGTCGTAGAAACTTCAAAAGGGGCTCATTCGATTGGGAATTGAGAGTTCTAGTGTCCTTTTTAATAGTCGAAAGTGATTGGAGGGCAAATTTAAGTTATGCCCTGGGGCATATAAGGTTTTTATAGAATGTTTTGTCGTAGAAACTTCAAAACAGGCTCATTCGATTGGAAATTCGAAGGGCTATTACCCTTTTTAACATTCGAAAGTGATTGGAGGGCAACTAGCCCCCACGCCCATCATCCCCCCAAACACATCCAATCAAAATTTTGAGATAGCCATTTTGTTCAGCGTAGTTGATTTCATTATAGAAAATATGTTTTTGAGGTGGCACTCCCCCACAACCCTCAGGGCAAGGGTTTTAAGTTATGCCCTGGGGTCATATAAGGTTTTTATAGAAGGCCTTGTCGTAGAAACTTCAAAAAAGTCTCATTCGATTGGAAATTCAAAGAACTAGTGCCCTTTTTAAGAGTCAAAAGTGATCGGAGGGCAAATAGCCCCGCCCCCCACCAAGCCCATCATTTCCCCAAACACATCATATCAAAATTTTGAGATAGCCGTTTTGTTCAGCGTAGTTGATTTTCAGAAAGAAAATATGTTTTGAGGAGGATACTCCCCGACAACCCTCGGGGCAACGGTTTTAAGTTATGCCCTGGGGGCATATAAGGTTTTTATTGAAGGCGTTGGCGTAGAAACTTCAAAACAGGCTTATTCGATTGGGAATTCAAAGGGCTAGTGCCCGTTTTATTGGTCGAAAGTGATTGTAGGGCAACTAGCCCCCCACGTCCATCATTTCCCCAAACACATCCAATTAAAATTTTGTGATAGCCATTTTGTTCAGCGTAGTTGATTTCCAGATAGAAAATATGTTTTGAGGAGGACACTCCCTCGCAGCCCGCAGGGCAAGGGTTTTAAGTTATGCCCTGGGGGCATATAAGGTTTTTAAAGAAGGCGTTGTCGTAGAAACTTCAAAAAAAGCTCATTCGATTGGAAATTGAAAGGGCCCTTGCCCTTTTTAATAGTCGAAAGTAATTGGAGAACAACTAACCCCCCCCCACGCCCATCATTCCCCCAAACACATACAATAAAAATTTTGAGATATCCATTTTGTTCAGCGTAGTTGATTTCCAGATAGAAAATATATTTTTGAGGAGGACACTCCCCCACAACCCTCAGGGCAAGGATTATGTTATGCCCTGGGAGCATATAAGGTTTTTATTGAAATCTTTGTCGTAGAAACTTGAAAAAGGGCTCATTCGATTTGAAATTCAAGGGGATAGTACCCTTTTTAATAGTCGAAAGTGATTTGAGGGCAACTAACCCCCCTCTCACGCCCAGCTTTTCCCCAAACACATCCAATCAAAATTTTTAGATAGCCATTTTATTCAACGTAGCTGAAAGTTTTGGAAATTAGGTCTTTAAGGATGACAACCCCTCCCCCCGCAGCCCTCAGGGTAAGGGTTGTAAGTTATGCCCTGGGGCATATAAAGTTTTTATTGAAAGCGTAGTCGTAGAAACTTCAAAAGGGCTCATTCAATTAGAAATTGAAAGGGCTAGTGCCTTTTTTGATAGTTGAAAGTGATTGGATAGCAACTAACGCCCCTCTCACACCCACCATTTTCCAAAACACATCCAATCAAAATGTTGAGATATCCATTTTGTTCAACGTAACTGAACGTTCTGGAAATTAGGTCTTTTAGGATGATAACCCCATCAGAGCCGTTAGTGCAAGGGTTGTAAGTTATGCCCTGGGGGCATATAAAGGTTTATATAGAAAGCTGTTGTATAAATCATAGGCAGCAGGATCGCGCTGCCTAAGTAAAGAACGGGGACACTCGAGAACGAGACAAGAAACGGGGACTATGTAAAGAGGAGGACACTCCCCTACAACCCTTTGGGCAAGGGTTTTAAGTTATGCCCTGGGGGCATATAAGAACGATGTTGGCACAATGTATTATTTATTAATTTTTTCCTTTAGAGCAGGTCACTTCGTATCGAAGAAGTTGCCGTAGAAACTTCGAAAAGCGCTCATTCAATTGGAAATTGGAGTGTCTTGTGCCCTTTTTAATAGTCGAAAGTCATTGGAAGGCAACTAACGCCCCTCTCACGCCCACCATTTCCCCAAACACATCCAATCAAAATTTTGAGTTAGCCATTTTGTTTAACGTAGTTGAAAGTTCTGGAAATTCGGTCTTAGAGGATGATAACCACCCTAACAGACCCTAGGGTAAGGGTTGTAATTTATGCCCTGGAGGCATTTAAGGCGTTTATAGAAAGTGTTGTCGTTTCTAAAAGGACTCATTCGATTGGAAATCGAAAGTCCTAGTGCCCTTTTTAATAGTCGAAAGTGATTGGAAGGCTTGACATTTTTATAGTAAAGATCGAAGTGGATATAATGTATTATTTTTTGTTGTTGTTGTTGTTTAGACCAGGGCACTTCGTATTGAAGGAGTTGTCCTGGGAAATTCGAAAAGGGCTTGTTCGATTGAAAATAGAAAGGGCTGATGCCCTTTTTAATAGTCGAAAGTGATTTGAGGGCAACTAATCCCCGTTCCACTCCCACCTTCCCAAGCCCACCCTCCCACGCCAACCCTCCCATTTCTTCTCTTAAAATTTAACCAAATCAAAATAGCGTAAGTCTATCCAAGCTATCAAAGAAAGTAAACAGATTTTTTTGCGAATGGTATCAAGTTTTCCATTTCAGGTCAACTAGAGGAGGTATGAAACTAGATTAAACAGTACTATTTGTGTCCAGATTTTTAAAAGGATGTATGTTGTTAAAAATTGCTGAAAATTTTTCTCCAGCTTACAAATCGCAGGCCAAACTATAAAGTCTTATAAAACAAAAAGATTTAAAGTATTATTTTCTTTTTCCCTGAAAAGACTATGCCAATATAAAACGAACAGAAATTAATTTAAAAAACTTTCCACAAAATAAGTTTTCAAAGAAAAGTAAAGAACTCCATTAAACAAAAAATGAGCAAAAATAAAATCAAATAATCTACCAAGCGTTGAACTACCACAAATCAACATCGATAAATAAATGAAACCCAAAACGAACAGAAATTACAATAATTAACCGAGTCAAACTCAAAACGAGCAGAAACTAACATAATTTGGGCGCAAAACCCCTATTCCTTCCCAAGGCCAGATCAAAATTTGCACTTTACTAAAAAAATACGTTTAAAAGCGTATAATGGGGGGGGGTTGTTAATAATAGAACAATTTTCTGAGGAAGGGGAAATCTTCAATAAAAGGGGTTTGTTCTTCGGCTATAAGTTATCTTTTAGTATAGGAGTTTTAAATTCATTATTTCTATGGGTAATTTTCAGTTAAACTCTTAGCTGACGGTTCGTGAGTGGCATACTTAAGTGGAGGCGGAACTTCGTGTGTAGGGAGCTTAAATTAGCAGTACAAATGGGGAGCTTGCATTATCGGCCATGCTGAGTCGAAATCAGATTGAATGGGTTCAGGTTCCCTTGAGAGCGAGTGGAGCCACAAGGACAAGCTGTCTCGAGAAATACTAGCATAAAAAGAATAAAATAAGAAGGTGATGCATTTATTTACTCACATAACTGGAACAGAGCTTCGGTATATCAAAACACTTACAGTAAATGACACTAAGTTAAAACTGCTCACTGGTAATACAAATAACGTTCAGTACTATTGTCTATTTAATTCACATATGATAAAGGGTTGAAAATGAGTCTACAATATAACTGTCCCGAATCTCAAGTAAGACTCCCATAAGATTCATACAAGATTGACATTAGGCTGGAAAAAGACTGACTCAAATTGCTAAGTTCGAGAATACTATACTCTGAGATTTTAGCCGAAGGTTACATTCGGGCGTTACTAAAGAGCGCATTATACTGATCCTATTGGTCCTCTATTACTGTTGGACAGTGCTGTACCAATAAGCTATTTGATTTTAACTAACTTTTTATACGATTTATTACTCTTTAAAACTTCACTTTGGAATTTTTCTTAGCTGAATAAAGTTTTTACCCTATAATTAGAGCAAGCTACTTAGTCTTACATTGTATTTCGAGAAAATGTTTTTAAAGCTTTACCTTGTGATTACAGCGGAATATTTAGTTTTACTTTTGTATCTTGAGAAAACGTTTTTAAGGTTTTTACCTTGTAATTACAGCGGAATATTTAGTTTTACTTTTGCATCTTTAGAAAATGTTTTTAAGGTTTATACCTTGTAATTATAGCGGAACACATATTTATCGCCGTTGCCTTTTTTTGTTGTGGGAACGATTCTTTTCATAGTTACGATTGTAATACAATGTTTTGCTACTTTTCAAATTTGACAATTAAGTGTTACTTGAATTCTTTGGGTTTGTCTTCTGGGCAGTTTTATTTTTACTTGGAAAATTTTGGGGTCTTGGAAATTGATTCCATTACATATCATCCTTCCCGTTCTTAACGATGTCCTCATCGTTGTATTACCCTGCTCTTTCTACTTTTTCACATTTGATTTTATTTTCTTCTTTTTATTTTTTTTGACTTGGTACTTGTTACTTGAATTAACTTATCTTTGGTAAGATGTATTTTTTTTCATGTTCCTGATTGTTTTACTAGACTACATGTATTAAAACATCACCTTAAAGTCCACCACCTATACACTCTATTTGACGAAAGGATCAAAGAGTTTCTACTGACTAACGCATTTGATTATATGATTAAGTAATAATTATTATTCCCTTCATCTGATACTAAAATTCCTTCACCTGATATGCTAATAATTCTACATGGTTCTAACTAATTAAGTACTGCCTTTGCGACTATTCTATCACTTAAAATGGTACATATTTGCTTTTTCTCTAAACTTGACTATACTTCCACCTGACACTATAATGATACGATACGTAACTGATTCTAATTGGTTTTACATGATTTTAACTAATTGAGTTCGGCCTTTGCGACTATTCTATCACTTAAAATGGTACATATTTATTTTTTCTCTAAACTTGACTACACTTCCACCTGACACTATAATGATACGATACGTAACTGACTTCAAGAGCACTAATATATATATATAAGATAAATGATTGGAAATAAAAGGTTTCACAATATAATTTTTTAAAGTTTTCCGTCTGATTGCAACATTGGGATATGTAATTTTCACTTATTTTCAACTGATTATGAAAAGTTTCTCAGTATTCACTAAAGTTATAGTTAGATACATAAGATTCACACTTACTTCACCATTCTACGTGTCTATAATACTCACATACGTTGTCACTTTATTTTGGGCTTCCGTTGAACTAATTATTGTGTCGGCTAATTGTTTATGGTTTGTCTTCGTGGTGTTTCATCTTTTGGCACTTGTTGCTTGGGGTTGCTTGGATTTTACATTGTTCCTAAGTATGACTACTTGCACAAAATTGTCCGTGCGTGGTTTGTCATGTCAAATACGTTGGATTGTTGTTACCGAGTCGTTGAAATGTTCACTAGGTACATAACTCTTCGGCAATTGATTACATGAAATGGGTATCTTGATCGCTGGGCTGGGTATCTCTTCTTGGATACTTTTATCCTCGGGAAAATCTAATACTCGTACAGTCTGTGTTTCCCGTAAATTGTTCACGTACAGTCTTTCCTTTATTTGGGCTATGGGTTATGTAAGACATGTAAGGGTAACTATGGATGGGTTAAAACTCTATCTCAGGTTCTATATTCGATGCATTGTCTTTGATTATTGTTATAATGATATATCATCATTGAGGGATTAAAACGATAATGACTGGTTGGTTCTCTTCTTTTAACACTTCATTTTGGGAAAAATTTAGCACGTACAGTTTATATTTCCCACAAAATTGATTATGATTGGTTCCTCTTCTCATGGAGGATAGTTTGGTTTCGTGACATCTAATAATGATTGGGTATGTTCAAAACTTGATCTTGGCATCTTGGTTTAACATATTGTCTTTGATCTGAGGCTTAAGATATACAATCTTTGAGGAATTGGCTCCAGGGTTATTCTTGGTGTTATAAACATTAAATCTTAAGGACCTTGCCGTCTAAGGATAGTTATTTGACGGATATTTATGCAGTTTTACGACTTGACCGGTCGGGGTGGTTCTCTAGGTAATTATCAATTCATATATATATGTCTATATATGGGGTTCTTGGTTCGCCGATAGTGGTTGGGGTAGTGTTACCTGGTACTAGGCTTGGATGACTTGGATTTTCATCAGGTCATTGTCTTCAGGGGTTTCCTCGGTGAGTACTTTTCGGTGGTTGACGAATGATGAGAGTAGATGCTACTGGGTTGTATCCGTGTTGCTTTCTGGTACACCAATAGTTAATCTGCACTGATTATTCTGCTTCCTAGAATATAAATATCTGGGCAGAATCATACGCTCTTTATAATCACACAAGTTAAAACACGTACAGCAATAATAGAATATTATACGAGGACTGTTTTTTAAATAATAGTCGTGATTAGTCGTACTAATCACATCAATTTAATATGGGTATATTTAAACTCAAAGATAAAATGAATAAAAGCAATCATCATGCTTTTACATGCATATTGCAGCAATACTAGGTTACTACGAGACAATCTAAGTAATCATAATAAAAATGGTTATGTTTACGAAAAATAACACAATATGAGATTTTCAAGATTTGGTGATTATATATATACTTGTATAGATGTGCGTTTGACATCTGTTCAATATTTAATACATTCTTAAATGTTATTCAACACTCATCTACTTTAGCATTAACTTTTCTATTATATAACTACATGCGAGGTAGGTTACATGGTTTTATGAGAGGTCTTGATTTACTATAAATTTTCAAGTTTTTACTGTTTATGCGCGTCCATGCCGCTTAAGAAATACATCTTTGCAGTTGCATGGGTTTACACAAACAATAAGTAGAGATTTAGGACTGGACATGGCACGAATGAGGACCTCTACTCCCATTCGCTCGATCATGTCCTCCCTTATTTTTTTGTTTAAGGGTTATCAGGGAGTTCCGGGTTTAGGTTTTGCATCTCACCCGGCTCGATGTGATCTGATTTTGCTCTCTTTCTACGCGTCATTCTCAAAATTCTTCCGTAATTTAGGTTCAATACGATTCTTATAGAATACGAGATCATGAATACGAATCCTACCGTTAGGAGGATTTACCACCAAAAATTCGTTGAAAATATTCCGTATCTATTTTCTACATACGTCAATCTTTGGTCTTCATTGGTAAATAGGGGAATTTGAGAGTCTAAGGCTTCTTTTATTTTTGTTAATGGTAATGTTACCTTGACATTCTCTATTTTTGACCGTATTGCGGTTTTCCCTTCTTCGTTTTTGATATTAGGAATTGTATATGATAAATTGACTGGTTTGAAATTGACCACCTTGGGGCTTATTATATTCGTGCTTGTGGTTATCAGTGGTGTTTGTACCGTGGCTTCTTTGGTTACCAGTCGGCATCCTTGTTTTATTGTTATTGTTCCCACGTCTTGTAATAGTAGTTCGGTTCTGTAGCTTGGATCGATTCTTTCTGTATTATTATAACAAGAGATAGTCCCAACTGTTTCTTTTGGAACGGAGAATAGCCATAGGTCATTTCTAAGATGAATAAATATTTCTCGCTTAGTACTACCTATTAGCGCTTCGCATGAATTTGGAATTTCCTCTTGTTGAGTCTCTTTTAAAAATATATCTAACATACAGGATCCAGGTTTTACATTATAAATAGGCAGGGTTAGTTGACATACTATATTTTTGAATGCTACGCATTCCTTAAGGTCCTGTGGATTTGCTAAGGCATATTTTCTTCTATCTTGATTGACAAGTAAGTATTCCGCTTCGGGGGTGATAGTCATGAACGAATTGGTTCTACCGATATTGGCTGGAAACGTGGAAATTTTATACAAGTCATATATGGATTGTTGATTTATTAATTGAATTGTTACCACTGCAAATAGCTGCTCACTTATCTCCGTGATGTGAACTTTTAGTTTTGGTGTAATAGTGGAACAGGTTTGCTACTTCTGGTTCTGTTGGTAGATGTAGACCGAACGTTAGATGTGTTTTTATCTCGTCTAAGATACTTTTTAGGTCCGAAGGGTCCACCAGGTCATATGACAAGGTTCCTCCAGTAAGGGCAAATAATGCAAATTCAAATTTGCTGACATCAGTTGCCAAGTTAAGTAATGACATTGTCACTATGTCTAGTGATACCATGGTGAGACTCGAAGCGGAGATCACACGATCTACTTCATTTTTTAAATAATTCATAATGCTTACTGTCTTTGATATTTTCTTTGAAATTGCTTCCATTTTGTCTCTCTGATAATTGGCTATACTGGCTTGTATTTTTTGGACATGTAAGGTCACGTTCATGGCGTTATTTAGTTTTCCTACGTTTTCCCTTACGGTTTACGTTTTCCCGTACGGTTGATTCTTAGGCTGGGGGGATAGATATTTTAATTGCTTTCACACAATATTTTTTCTTTTAACGAAAAAGGTGCGTGGGTTAACTTTAATTATTTCGATTGGGAGAGTTTTTTTGATTTCTTGATTACTTTTGATTTTGATTCATAAGTTTTAATTCTTTTAAACATGATTTCTTTTCTTTTGGCTTTATAAGTCACACTTCTTGGATTATATAAATACTGTTTGTAGTATTTAATATCTTGTAGGGGGTCATGTTTTCCACGGTATTTAACGCAGTCTGAATTTCCTTCAATTTTATAAACTAACTTTTGCTTTTTACACTTGCCGAGAAGCAATAAGTCTGTCTGGCAAGGACCTTTAACGTACCAGCACCGAATTTTGTGTTGTCTTTGTAATTTCCTAATTTCGTGTTGAATAAAATGGAGGTATTTCCCCTTTCTGCCGTTATATTTGATTCCTAATTTGCCTCTCGCTGGCTGATATTTGGGGGTGTTTGCGAAGTTTAGACCGAACTCATAGGATTCTATGTCAAATTTCCTTAAATCATACTTAACGTCCCATTTTTTCGCGAAGACTTCCTCCCCTGATTTATTCACAACGATCATTGCCGCCGAGTATATGACATTTTCTTTGGCGAGCTTTATACATATGAACTCCTTATCAATAATTGCTTTGGCCATTCCTTTATTTGGTCCTTTCAGAGCATTTCAGAACAATGGCCAAAAGGAGGTAGTTTCTATTGACTTTTGTCTAGTTAACTTTTTCAAGATTGGTAATAGTCATGGTATACTCTAGGTCGAGGTCAAACTACCTTTTTACCGGCATTTCCTCAATACAATGGGTACTCATTCATTCGACCGTAATTCGAGTAATCTAAAGCTCCATATTAACCAATAATGAATAATTACTTTGAGTGGAAAACAAGGTAACTTCAGGTCGAGGTTGAACTACTTATTCACCGGTGCCACCTTGCACCTGGCTATTTGTGTGTTCGAACATAATTCGATTTCCTAAAGCTCCGTACTCTAGTTTAACGACTTTGCGGTCGTATTTAACGAATTTCTTAAAGGCTTGAAATTGTAGAGACTTTCAAGGAACTACCTTCTCTTTTTAATATACAAACAATGTATTTAGATCCCGTGACGTTTACTCTACTTCATAGTTTTATAAATGTTTATACACTACTGGTTTATTCATATAACGCACTGTTTTCTTTATTAACAATAATAATCGATTATCATAGACGTAACACTTCAGGTAATATCAGAGGGTTCTTTTATTATTCGTTTCAACGAAATTACTTATATATACAGTTTCTTCCACTAATATTTGGTTTTAATTTCAATATGGGTGCATCGTCCGGCAGTGCCGTCTTTGAGATTGGGGATGTAAGCATATCGAGAAATCGATAATCTTCCCATGACGAAACATTTGAGCTGAGAAACTTGAGTTCAAATTTTATATTATCTTTTCCGCCTTCAGGTGAGTTTAAGTACATTAAATACACTAATAATTGGTTTGGGAGGCGCAGGCCTGGGTTGTGCCACACTGGAGGGCCATTTGTTTAAGAAGTTTGACGAATAGGCAGTTGTAGTGCTTGCCAAGCAACGTCTTGTTGTGCACTCAAGTCTCGTATCCATGTAACTTTTCTCAACAGAGGGTGATGGGTACTACTACCGTTTTTTTAGCTAAAAGTATTTTTCACATATTTTAATTGTTTTTTTTTCGAGCTTAAGTTGTTAAAGGAAGGGTTGTGTTATATTATTGGCTAGCATAATCCAATTAATGCGATAACCATTAATTAATTTGAAAGAGATCTTATACTTTACTTAGTATTTTGTGTGGGTATCTGATCCCCTAATTGGTAAATCCTTATATACAACCAATTTGGTTCTTTCTTAAGTATCGTTAGTTAACAAGGCAAATTCTCCCTTTTAACAATCTTTTTAAAGCGACTATGGTTATTTCGTATCCTGTCGACGTGATAATTTTTATTAAGGCCGAAGTTTGAAAATATAGACTTATTTTTTAAGGCTTTTGAAAATTAAGCTATTAAACTGTATCTCATCTTCCTTTATTGTCATACTTTGTTCAGATTTGATTACCTTTTTTTTACAATACCTGCTGATTTCAGTTTCTACAGTTTATAATTGATTAATTAAAGAGAATTCATTTATTTTATATCGTAGGCACATTTCCTTAATTGCTTATTCTGAAGTTCTTGCTTAGATTGAATCGAGTGAGGAATTTTTTTGTTGTTGATGTTTACTCAAATAATATCTTTAGAAAATGTAGAATTAAACTCTTTATTTCAGCGTATTTTAGAATTATTCTAAATTGGTGGAATTTTAAAGGTTTGTTCGTCAAGATTAAGTCTTCCCTTACAAATGAATTAAAAGAGAAACACATTCACCCTTAGGTGTCGACTCATTTTCCCTGTGACGGAGTCATCGCCACGTGGCAGAGGTATTTATCATCAAGCGCGGTGTTGCCTAAAAGTTTTGTAGTTTGTCATAAGGCGTATAAATTTAATTCTCTTGTATTCCCTAAGTTAAAATTAAGGTATATTTACGTTTTTTTTAGCGAACTCATTGGCCGGTTGAAATCAGTTTAACACAATTTGCATGTAATAATTTACCACAAGATACAATCCCTTTACTATGAAATCATTGGAAATGCGACTTAAAAAAAATGTGGGAATTAAATCGAAACGGGTCGTTTTGAACTCGTTTGTTTCAAGCTTTTTGAAAGCAAAATAATTACGTATAAGTAACTCTCTTAACTGACGTCTTGTAATATTATAAGGTAAAGTATTTTTAATACTACGTCCCACCATTTTGCTTCAGTGTCAGAGATTATGCCACATGGCAGAGGTATGATATTATCTAAAATTTTGCAGGGATCTGTTTATTCCTTTTTGAATGGGGGTCTTGCCTGAGATAAAGGAATTTATTTACTTGCATTATTTTAATATAATTCCTCATCGAGGGTATATCTTTTTTAGGTTCAGCGTTAACTAGGTGTTCCTTTCCACTTGAATTCTAAAGGCATTAAACCTTATTCTTATATTTGTCTTAATATTGCATGTTGAAATAGGGTTTTTCAAGCTTTCTTCGGAATGACAACAAATTTGAACTTTGTACCGTCTACTACTCTGCGGGACTGGGATTTCGTTTACCTATTCATAAAATTTATGTCTCCTACTTTCGCTTAATTAACTGGGGGTTACCCTTGACTCATTTATACTTCATATAAATGTTTGCTTTTATTTTAATAATTTCAGTTCAAGTTGGTATGTGCCTCAGTGAACACAAATTGTTGAACTTATAAGTGATGAGCATTTCGTAAAGCTTTACTTGAATAATATGTCGTCAATTAGTTTACTATACATTTCTTCATTGGAGGATAGGTTTAGCAGGGATCTTAGGTTGGACCAGTTCATAAGGTAAGTGAGAATTATTAAATACTGTTTTTCACCTTATATGAGCGTTTGTGAATTAGGATAATTTTGCAGGTTTTGCCTATTTTGCGAGAATTGGAATTCACTATTTTTTGTAATTTCTTGGGAACTATGCTAAAACCGTAGCCTTATTTTTACAGGCATTATGGCGTTGATTAATTTCAAAAGTTCCCTTTTTAATGAAAGGGTTTTTGTTTTGTTACATTAATTTTTCACGGATTATTTTACAATTTTTTTTTCAGGTTTATTATTTATTGTCTGACTGTTAAGGCAGAACAGTATTTGCTATATTTTAAGAGATATTAGCCTAGTTTTATACATTGTTATCATTTCAAATATTGTACCTGATTCTTTTATTTACGATGTACTATATTTTGGGATTTCAATTATTGGCTTTATTCTTTTCACCCCTTCTGGTAAGCTATTTTAGTAAG
>JAQQPU010000442.1:94765-105827 GCA_029168905.1 Artemia sp. Kazakhstan ARC1039 | reverse complement strand
AAGTAAAGGGTCTCTGTGATTCAGGAGTCATTTCTAAGGACTGGTAAAAAATTTGAACTTTAGCGTTCCAAGAGCGAGGTATTGACGAGGAGGTGACCCCCTTACATACGTAATAGTTTCTGTTCGTTTTAAGTTTTAACTTTGTTCCTCACTTTCAGCAGAAAAAAAACATGTTGTTTTTATTTAATTGGTCAAGGAATTGGTCGAGATGAATTAGTAAAGCCTTTTGTGGGAATAATTACTAAGAGTTTTGATTTTCGCTAACCTAAAGCAAATCTAATTTGCTTTTTTAAGACAAATTTTATATGCTTCAACCTTTTTGATTTAAATGGCTGACTTTAAATTTTTTTACTTGACACCAGATTTTGCCACATTGCGCCTCAGAGACAAAAAATGCAGGGTAGGGGCCTAGTCGCCCTTCAAAAGGGCACTAAGAACTGTTCCGTTCGAATAAGACTTACGCTGAAATTCTAGAACAAGTGAATCGACAAGTTCACCGTCGGTGAAAAACAAAGAAACAAATAGACACACATTCATACCACCAAAAATACGGCGTTTCACATTTTGTACCTAGGGCCTTGAAAAAGTCTATTGGAAGTCCCTGAGTATGCTGAATTTGATGTCGTCATCATTTTTAGGGGATGTTTCTCTCCCGTTTTTCTGCAATTATGCAAAACTTTGCAAGTTTAATTATACTAATAACTTTTAACGGGTATGTATAAACTTGATAGATTTTGCATATTTGAAATGAACACTTGATGGAGGTTCTTTTGATGTTGTATGTACTGTTTCCAAACTACGTCTCTTAGAGTTTTTGTTACTATTTACATGAGTCCTTTGTGATTATGAGAGTAGCCTTTAGACAATAATCACTCTCTAGCAACAATAAGGCCAAGCAATGTGCTTGATGACCAAAAGATGCAGAAAAGCTCTTTGCATTATATCATTCTCTCAGAGCTCTAAAATTTCCTTAAGAACGTCTTCATTTCAGAATTACACCAGACGAAGAATTTTTTCCAGGATGGGAAAAAAACAAAAAAAAAATGTTTTACTTGGTAATTTGAGCAAAAACTGCCCAGAAACTCAGGGATTTTTTTATTTCGAAATGGCCTAGGCCCCTATCCCCTGCTAATGTCCCTAAATATTGCACATCAAAATGAGCGTAACGCATCCATCTTCATATTCTGCTTGAGTATTTCGTATAAATTAAAGCTGACTCAACTAAAAATTCAGTTTATAACTGGAATCACTTTTAATTTAACAGAAAACATACTAATTTAACCAAAAGTAATCCCAAGAAATTTAATTTGAATCTGTGAAAAAAAATAATTTATGTGGAGCATAAAATACTGAATAAGGTCATTAAATGTTAAAATATCGATCGCATAAGTATTTTGAGTACCAATTGTGCTTTAAGTATAGATCTAAAGCATCCATCGTTGAAATATCGTTATCGATACTTTAGCTTTAAGGTAAAACCTTTGCTAATCACCATTTTCGTTAAAAAGGAAAAGAATCTTGTTTTTAGCAACGCTCGAAATTTAGAGTTCTAAAAAGGGTTCGTAAGTTACGTCCTATCCCTTGGCTACTCCGTTTGAATTTATGTCCATGAAGATCAAGATTTATAATCATAGTTAGCATATAATTGTTGATTTTCCTAAGACACTCGAGCTTGATTTAGGGTATCAAATAAAGATTCTCATGAATACTTAACTAAAAATGTACTATAAATTTGACACGCGAATTCTGTTAGATCAGCTGAAACACAAGCCTCTGAGAGAGGACTGGTGCTTTGTATCATGTGTGGCTGGAGTAAATCATCAGTGTATTGACACCTCATCTGAAAAGTAGCAAGGGGAGGTCAATTGATATGGACTTTTTACTGGTTCATAGTCATTTATTATGCAAACTAAAATTTAACCAATCATCATCCGTTTTTACATCTTGAATAATAATAGCTGGGCAAGATTTTATGAGTGTACATTGCTAACAAAGTAAAGAACAAAACTATCAATAGAGAAAGCTTTCCTTCAACTAAGCATTTTCTGTCCAAAAATATTTGTTAAGTGGGTAAGAGGGAGACAAACCTAACACAGCCCCTCCTTATTCACTGGAAATTGTTAGTTCGAAGGATCCAAGATTCCTAGAAGAGTTGATTGGGTGCGCCGACTCTTCCTGAATTTGATTTTGAGGATGATGAGAAAGAAAGATTATATGAGTTCAGATCAAGGTCCTTGTTCTACTTTTTGCCCTGCCACAATTGAACATAATACCCACAAAGTCGTAACTTATGACCTGGTCCAACCCTTTAATAAAATACCTTTTCTGTCATAAATTTGGCTCAAGAACCTTTTTTGGGGTTCCTTTACGTTGGGACGTATGGGGCTTCGTGCCCATATTTACCTTGAATCTCAAATCCTTTTTAGATTTGTTCTATGATCCCTATAATTTTACTACTGATAACAACTCAGTACCTAACCACCTGAGGCCAATACAGTTGCACACGCTCCTCCTTCAACCCAGTCTAATGCTTCACTCTTTACCTCCATTCATGAAGTTTCAATTTATGTATATCCTGCTTTTCGTTTGGCCCCATCTGTGTGGCCTAAAAGCACAGTCTTTGAAAATTTGTCTTTTTTCACCCGTAAATCGTCGTCATCTTAATATTTTTTTCAAATAAATAACAAAAATCAATAAACAAATAAAATCAACAATCTCCATAATGACGCCATGGCCTGTAAACGAGAGGGGTAATAAAATACAACAAAAATACAATAATTTATATTATTGTATCCCTAGAAAACGGGATTAAACATAATTTTTGGTACAACTAACTATTTGTTATACGGTTAGTTAAACTAGTATATAAAAACGTCCTTAGATAATTTCTTTGGAAAAAAATTAACAGAAGTTCTTCGGTCTTTCGTAGCGCCTACCTTACAGAACCACGCTTGACGATTGTCATGACGCTGGCTTCCCATCAGGGTTACCACCAGTAGCACGAAAGTACTATGTTAACACTGTTTCATTATGTGTAGCACTGTAGCATATGCTCAAGGTTTATAAAACAGAGCTAAAATAGCGCGAAAGTGCTATTTTAGCACTATTGCAGTCAATTTTTTTACTATAGCATCGAAAATCGCTGTTTAGCACGCAAATTTGGGCAATTGTAGCCCTTTAGCACAGTTTATATAATTAGCAGTATGATCTTTCCCTATCTCACCCATTATAAAAACCCAGACCGAGGTGCGAGTGCTCCAGAGAACGTATAAACATAAGCGACATTAGATCTTTTCACGGGTAGACAAAGTATAATCACCTACGGAACAAGTACTGATAAAACCACTTGAAGGGCTCACCAATAAGTGGACAATAAGTGCACAAATAAGTGGGAGGAGCTTTTTGTTCGCACCGAGAATGAAGAGCCAGAAATCATCTGCGGTAAACTTACTGCTAATTATATAAACTGTGCCCTTTAGGAACTAACCGTGGTGGCAACCCTGCTTCCAATAGCCTGACCAAATAATGAGGCCCGTTCTTTTGCACTAACATCTTACATCTAAGTTCTCACATCTTTCTGCAAAGATTTCCGTTCTTTCAACTCATCTTTGTTCTAAGATCTTACAGCTCACTGATGTTAGCAAAAAGTTTGAAAGACACCATTTTTCTGCCATATAGAACAATGATGAGATAACTTTGATGATATAATCGTCATTGTTCAACGCTGATCAGAGCAGAATGATGAAAGACGTTTGCAAAAGAACGCCATAAGATGTAAGATCTTAGTGCTAATATTTCACTTTTAGCGTTCTTTGTCAAAAGATGTAAGATCTTAACACATAGATGAGTAAAAGAACGGCCCTATGGTCTTCAGACGCAATTCGTGCGTTATGGCGTTGGCATCTAGAGTACATTTAAGTTTTTATTACACGCTTTTTCATAACCAAAAAAGTTAATTGACAACAACCGGGCAAAAAATAATGACAAATGATTTCTACTTCATTCATTAGGAATTTTTTAGTACCCCATGAGTTACGGCGCGTGGTTTAAGACCCAGTATTACTGGCAGATTTTAAAACAAATAACAATAAATCAAATGCACTACAACTGTTCAGCTCATACCAAGAAAACATGACAAATTAAATTTTAGACCACTTACTAAATAAACAGATTGACAATCACGATACGTTCAAACCCTCACTCTAGGTGGCAGTTATTGTGAACTAAATGTTTTTCGCTGAATAAGCTTTATTGCACTAGTCACTATAGAGTCCATTGCACGTGTGATTAATGATGCCAATTTTTAAGATACAAATCACACATTTTTTCTGTCTGAGGAAACCCTTGTTACACTCAGCTTGGAGCCCCGAGTTACAAATCGTAAAGTCAAACTCGCTTGAGCTTGGTTCCGTTAGAGCATGATGAAGTACATTTGAAAAAAATTCAACAAGGAACGTGGAATTTCTGTAATTTGGACGCCCCTTTGTGAATACTGGCAAATATCAAACAATTCACTGTTAAATAACTATGGGCAAATTACATTTACTTGCTATTTGTTATCTGATGCATTTGGTCGTATGTCTCTTTAACACGCTGACATGTCATGTACAAAAGCTTCATGATTGTTTATTTTATTTTTTTTATTTTCACTGTCGTTCAGAGAAATTTTTTCATCGTTATCGTTGCTTTACAAAGTAACAGCTTTACCGGGAGTAAAGTAGAAACAGTTTTTACGAATAATCAGATGGATTAATTTATAAACAAAAATTGTTTCAGTGCATAAACATTTTTTGTAGGTTCAAATTAATCAGTCTTTTTGATTTCCAGTAAAAAATTAAGTTAAAAATTAAATACTCAATTTCCTGTTCCCTTTTGCAAAATCGTATGTCCACTCTAGTGTCGTATCCAGGATTTTTTTTTGGGGGGGGGGGGGGGGGGGGTGTAAAAAACACAACAAAAATCTGTTTATGTTCATTTTTTTACGTTTTTACGTGTCAGACCAACATTTTGGAGGGGGGGCAACCCCTCCCCCGGAAACGGCCTTGGTCCACACTAATATCGAAAGGCGATATCTTTGCTAAGACGAACTTACGTAGAATTCCTTCTTATTCGGAATCTTCATAAAAGATGTTTTGGAGGAGATGTGGGTGAGAGTCCCTTGTGTCGGCTCCACTACGTATGTGCCTGTTTGAAATAGTCTGATCAAAGGCTTAGGGAATTTTCTAAATGTTTAATGGAATGCCCTCAAACTACAACATTTTTCTCTTCATTCTTCGCCGTATTGTAGTATGTAGCCCCAGGGAATAGGGAATAGCACCATATGTAGGCTATCGCTGAATTCTGACGAAGCGAAACCATTCAGAACTGAAGTGCACAGTAAACTATATGCAGATTGCGGAGACGGTTTTAGGGGGTGAGGAGACAGAGAGGGCACTTTCCCCGGGAGCACAAATTTTAGGGGCGACAGACTTCAAATAAATAATCTAACATTTATAATCGTTCTGTAATTTTTGAAATTATAATTTTTAAAATAAAATAGAGGGCGGAGTTGGCAGTAAGTAAAAGCAAATTGAATCCGATTTTTTTATTTCCCCCAAATCTTTTCCCATATAAAATAAGAAAAGTCCGATTTAAATAAATAAAAAATTTTGTTAATAAATAAAATTTTTTTGATAAAAGAAAATTTTATTAAGATTTGGCCTGAAAATTTTTGGAAGAAAGGGAAAAAGTGCTAATCAATATTTTGCCCTGGGCGTAAGAGGGCCGCAGCCGCCACTGACTGTATGATCACAGAACAACTGAGGAACGACCTGTAAAAAATCCTGCGACCCAAAAACGTTCTGTTCCTTTTACTGGCTTAAAATTTCAAACAGAAGAACCAATCCAGTGGGATTTAACTTTTGTTCTTTACACTGGCTTAAAATTTTACACAAAAACATGTTTACAAATCGAGTTTTTAACAGGCGGGGTTGTCTGGCTTCCCCTTCTAACGTGCACTTAAGGAATGATGTGATTGGCTTAAGAAAATACGTCACAGAAGAAGACTAATGAAATTAAACTTTTGCTACGAAACTAAAGGAAAGTAATCGCTCTTTTTCTTCTTGGTTTTGTACCGTAATTGGAACAAATTGTAGCATCACCAAAGAGTAACTTTGTTTTTGCAAAATCTATTTTTGGTTGACCTGAAAGTACTGGATCTTATAAGTATTCCCCTTAAGGAGTTGTATCCACCTAAAAGACTTATTTTTCCATGTTCTTGGAATTTTTCCTAGACAAAAACTTTCAAAGAGGATATGAGTCAATTCCAGTAGGAGGGCTCTACCCCCTAAATTCACCAATTCCTTAACCTCAATTCACACCCTTGTTGTAAATTACTGCCGAAATAACCCATTGGTTTCTAGAGGAAGGAAGAACTCTATTTTGGAGGTGGGAGGTTAAAATGTACTTTTCTTATTGAAAAGCAGAACCTGTCTTAAAAGCCACTTGAAACAATTAACAATTTAAAATAACTTAGTGATGCATACATTTCATTAAAACGTCCATTGTCAAGAAATAGGCCTTCTTTATAAACGCCCTTAACGCTTACCAAAATAGGAAGACGACGCAGTTCTTGCTAAAAAAAAACACACTTCATATGCAAAGAATTTCCCATGAAACCAAAAGGGACTCCTAATAATAAGGTGCTGGAGTAGATGAAAGATTTAACCCCTCAAACAAACAACCTTTAGTGTGAAATGCTTGAGAACCTGGTTTTCGCTATCCTGTAAAATTACAGAAATCTCAGCTTGGCCTCTTCAGAATATCAGAATTTTTAAGATTTTTCCCGTAATATTTGTTCACTTCGTTTTTTTTATTATTTTGACAAAAATACAGACCCAAAACTAAGGGGTGGTTCCCCATTTTGGAAAATCATATACATGTGGATGGCATTCATCATGTGTGGTGTGAAGAGAGACATCTTGACGGAAGCGTGCCACGCTTGGCGGATCACGTTATACTACGAGATATGCACCAGGCTCGGAGAGTACCCAACCACTCAGAAAAGTACCCCCTCCCTGAGGTTATTTCCTTTACAAATACCTTGTGATAAGGCAAGAAAAAAAATGGGACAATCTCCCAGCCTATTAACTCACCAGAAGCGTTAAAAATGGGGGGGGGGGGTAATGCCTGTAATTAACTAAAAAAAACATTTAAAGTCGTCAGACTCTATTCACAAGACAAATCTTCCAATTCTCATTACACATTATGCCCCTATGTAACTTTATGCTTATGAGCATGCATCCCACTACAAACGGGCGCAGCTCTACATTGCAAGAACCATATCAAAATCAGCCATTAACACTTTTAAGTCCCATCATTTACAATCGCGTCAGCCGTCTTGTACCGGCAGTGACTTTACATGTCTAGTTTTTCGTAATTTAGAATCTTCAAAATCTCGAAAAAGAATCTAATTTCAACTCTGTTAAAAATCAAACAAACCGCCCTGACTGATCCCTTAGTAGGGAATTCAATAAGACGATCAAACGAACTGTCTGATAAGGTTGTGTTTTCAGTGATACATTGCTACCCCCTTCGGAGCTACTGTAGACTTTTAGGAGCCATGCTCGACAGACACGGGTAGCCGAATAAGAGGAGTTTATTTAGGACAAAAAAGGATGAATTATCGAAATGAAGTTTCGCCTACCTGAAAAAATAAGACACCATTATCCCACAGAGAATCGATACCGCGCGCAAAAATATGTTTGGAGGAGAATTGACGGGTGTTGTAGGGACGTAAGCAGGAATTTAGACTAAAGATGAAATTTCTTTTGGGATAGGGGGCGATACAATCTTGAAAAGAAAATAGGCGAATTGGACGAACGGTCTATAAAATCATAGGATGTATATCGGAGGAGGGACCGGGCAGAAATTCCCTCCTCGTTACGTGTATGGGGCAGATTCTGCCAAGAAATACAATAATAATTATTCTAAATTTTCCGATGAAAAAAATTCCGAAGGTAGTTTACATCAAAGGCATTGCACATTTTATGCCTGCCTTCTAGGGACGAGAATCTCGGCATATCTACAATACTTGATCAGTGATCAGTTGATCAATAATGTAAACAAGTCAAGCCTATTGCTCTTCAAGGCAGGATTGTCAAATTAATTTTAATGTTGGAGCTTGCACGAAAAGCTAGAGCTATGGTTCCAGAGCATAGTCCAGATTGGTCTTCACCTCTGGCAAATATCAATTATCAATGTCTTCACCTCAAAAAATAAGCAATACAGAATATAATGGGAAGGTATCCGTTGTAAGAGCTATTGAAATTATAGCTGTTACGGGGGGGGGGGGTACTGGGGCTGTCCTAGATGCCGTGGTTGGGAAGAAATCTGAGGCCAGCGTTAGAAACGCGATTAAATTAGTCATCTACTAATTAAAATTACAGAATTAGGTGGGAGGGACAAGGTTAACTTTATCCCTGACTCAAAAAAGCCATAGGAAGGGTCCCGATTGTAGCCTATTTCATATAAAATTTTCCTGGGACACCAACATTAGCTAAAACTACATGCGCTATGTTCCATTGAACTTTACTAAAAGAAAAAGGAGCGAGGTGGAATAAATGATAACTACATAACCAGGTTTACCATTCTTTTGTATTTCCCCTTTAGATCTTAGGAACAGTCCCAAGCTTGGGATCTGGTGATATAATACATATTACACACTACCATTTGTTTCAAATGTTTAGTGTCCTCTTAAGCTTATATTGGGGTGCTGTAGTATCCGCAGCGGCAGCCCTGTACAAACCAAATATTAATCGAAACATCATAAGACAAGGTCAGACACGTACGCAACAAGTTCATACTTACGGTCCTAGTCAAAATGGCGTATCTAATAGTTTTGGATGGTCTTCCAAAGAAAAAAGCCTGATGAAAAATCATAGCTTATTCCAAATCCAGCTTCCGGGTTTCTATTTGATCGCACCTCTGCTTCTCCACCATAGACCTAAACCGAAGGATGTTTTTATGTCTTGCAAACAATTACTGGGAAAAAAATTTTACTATCAAATTTGTTTCTATAAACGATCAAAAATCGTTGACAAATTTGCAGCAAACATAGCTGACAAATCGAAATGTACAAGAAAAGTATTGGTGGATGAAAGTAAAACTTGTGAGCTTCTTCATTTAGAAAAATAATTATAAACTGCTTTTCTGGTGTACAATTTCATATTTCATTTTTACAGTTGTTTTACCGTATAAATGCTGTTTCCAATCTTGTTTATCTCATAGAACTTAAATTTTGGATGTCCCACAAAATCGTGTTCTGATGGATCTTCAACGGCAAACTTTTCGTTTGGAATTGGCGTTTTCACACACCAGCAAAAAATTCCTGTTAACACTTAATAACAACAAAATTCTCTCTTCGTCCTATGTCACTTGCTTCATTTGTCCCACAAATCGTCGTGGGGTCTTCTTTTCTTAAATTCTGACAACCAAAGCAATCATCAGACATGTAATTTGTTTCGAAAACTGAATCCTTTTTGTCCTGTCCAGGAAGTACGCTTTTGTCACTTTCATCTTTTGAAAAAAAGAACCCCTTCTGTTTGCCATTATTGTTACTGTCCAAGTTCTTTGGTTTTCTTCTTTTCTCTTTTCCTTTCTCGGTCGTCTTTTTCTCCTTCTTGCCCCTTTATTTTTTTCCAAATTATCAGGCTTTCTTATTTTACTCTTATTTTAGCTTTTTTGCGTTAGTTAGACATCACCTTTTCAATTCTTTTTCTTTTCGTGGAGATAGGGAGTACTTTCATGGAGAACTTGTACTTTCAGGTCTTTTAAATAGTTAGGTTCCTGCAAAATACTCAAAAATATAAGTTAAATCACAAATTGAATTTTTAAAGTAAAAAGGTTCTTTGAAAAGGTTCTCTTCACCATTTACATCTCTTCCCTCTGATCAGCTAGGACATCGGTCCCAAAAATTGTTTGGGGAAGAATGTCAATATAAGAGTCAATATAAGAAGGAAAATGATGCAACAGTTATAGAAGATGTATAACCTATAAAAATTCCGCGAATTTGGCATGCTCAAACACAAAGTGAACGGCATTTCCAAAAAATGTATGTCTGTGGATTTTCATATTTAATAGACGATTAAGCATCCATAAGCATTTTCTCGTTGCGTAAAGTTAAATTTAAAACAAAAAAGCGAACGCAGGGGGGGGGGGAGCTATTCAAAATAATTCTAAGGGGTATATAAATTGTCAGTTTAAAAACTCAGCAAGATATTTTGTTCGATAAAAAGAAAAAAACTGCTTAGAACTGTTTCAAGCGGATTCATTTAAATTAAAAATAATGGATAGTGTAGTCAATGCCGTATTCAGGGGAGGGGTCTTGTCCTGAAATGTTTGTCCAGTTCGTAAAAGCGTAATAAAAACGCATAAAACACATCTTTGATGCACTTTTAAGTTTTTTGTTCCCCCCCCCCCCCCCCCAAAAAAAAAATCCTGGATAAAGCCCTGGCTGTAGTGCATTTACGCTTAGAGTAGCATTTTACACAGACTTTCAATATAACTCCGTCAGCAACTATCGACTCAAATCTTAATAATGTCTCAATATGTTGTATCAAATCTTTAATCTTTTTTGCCTTTGTGGATTCAAAAATATATGAAATTGCCAAATCTTGGCAGGTGAAAATATCAAAATTATTAATGAAAGATCTTCAAAACCTTCCAAGAAGTTATTGCTCACTTTGCACTTTAGGGGAGCGGAATCCTAATACCTAATTTTTATACTTTAAAATAATGGTGGGTATACAAGAATAGTGAATGGCAATCGATACTAATCATAGTTCAGTGACTGAAATATACCCAAAATTGAGTCATTTTGATGCTCATTAGGTCTGTTTACACAAAGACGTCGCCGCATATCAGACTACTGGAGATATTCTGGCGTTTTTACGATCAAAATTTTCACAGCGTGTCGCAGGTAGAGATTTCAATTGAGGACTATTTTTATGTTTTATATTTTCGTTTTATGAGATCAGAAACTGCGTGTAAATTGCAAAAAAAAAGTGATCTTGAATTCTAACTT
>JAQQPU010000442.1:40706-65276 GCA_029168905.1 Artemia sp. Kazakhstan ARC1039 | reverse complement strand
GTTAGAGGTGGAGAAAATAAAACTGGATTTTATTTTCAACGACTCCGCTTCCCTAACTACCTACTCACTTAGAAGCAAATTAAGATGTAAATAATTTCTGGGACCACGCTGGCTAATCATGACAAAACGAAAAAATCGTAGAGAGAAACGAGGATAATAACAGCCAATGAAACAACAAAGAGAACTATGCAAATATTTCGGGTGAGAACTCCGCTTGACCGTCTACAGTGCAGAACCCCCCCCCCCTGGATACGGCCTTGGCAAACTGTCCCATTTGCCGACAACTCATTATATCGATAATAAATAATAAAATAGTAATAATAATAAAAAGCCATTTCTAGATTTAGGAGGGGGTTGTCTTTTCGACATTTTTAAATAAAAGTACAAAAAAAATCCATTTTCGTAGCTAGATGGGTCATCATCATCACAGAAAATTGCTGTCATCCTCAAATACACAATTTTCGGACCTTTCAACTACGCTGAACAAAATGACCATCTAAAAATTTTGATTGGATGTGTTCGGGGAAATCATGGGCGTGGAAGGGGTGCTGGTTGCCTTCCAACCCATTTCGACTATTAAAAAGGACACTAGCCCTTTTAATTTCCAATCGAATAAGCCCCTCTAGAAGTTTCTACAACAAATCCTTTTATACGAAGTGCCCTGGTCTTAAAAAAGGGAAAGGAACAAAAAAAAAAAAAATTAAAATAAATATTACATTGTGCCCATATCACTCTTTACTTAGGCAGCGCATGCGCTGCCAATGATAAGAAAATTGAAGTTTCTTTTCTCTGTCTTTTTTTTCTTTGTCGACAGACAATGTTCTAAACGAACAAAGCTTATGATACATGATATTAGATATCTTTGACCCCCCCCCCACCATACCCTTGACAATCTAATTAGGTTTTAGAAGGTGGGGTTATTCGAATATTTTAAAAAAAAGGACTCGTAAATTGCAATACAAGTGTACATTACAAATACGGAGCCATTGAAACCAAGTCCCAGTTTGTAATATAGTCTTATAGGAAACTTATTGTTCAGGTCCTATATGGTATTAAAATCTTACCCCAAGATATCTTTTGAGTTCCATTCGTTCCTGGGCCACTTTTAACTGATGCTGTCGTTCTAGCCTTTTCGTCAGTTCTTTGTATTTTTTCTCCCGTTTCTCAGCTATTTCCTGTAAAAGAATTAAAGGATGTGTGTTATGCTAGAGCTTAATAATAATTCTGAGTTTGTATTTACCAAATAAAATATAAAGGGTTTGACACTTTCGGGCATAAATTGATAATATTATAATTATTTCCCATAGTTTTGACTGAAATTCGCAATAAAAACTATAACCTTTCTTCAATTAAATAATTCAATTCCCGTAAATAAGTTTCCTTTAACCAAGTATAAATTTAAAAATATAAATAAATTTGTATAATAAAAATATATTGAAATTATATTAATTACTTTTTTTTACATATCTCATAGTCTTGATTAAAATTTACAATACAAAATTCTTTCTTCAATTAAACAATTTAATTTTCTTTCATAAATTTTATTTAATTAAGTATGAATTTAAAAATAAAATAAAAGCCAATAAAATAAAAATATAAAGAAAACTTGATTTTTATAAATTTCTTATTTTTTTTCATAATCTTAAATAAAATTTTCCATAAAAAGAAGAAACATTTTCTAACCAAGAAACGACTCGAGCTCTCCAAACGTTCTTTGATGACAAAAAAAGTATTACTTTTCAACTACAGGTTATAGTTGTAATATAATCGTTCTAATAAAAACGTAAATCTGAGCAACTTTGCTTTTTCAGCCCTTTTAACCAAATCATTTTACGTAGTTATAATCTTACTTTCAAGACTTTGTTTCTTAGTTCCATTGGTATAAAAACAGGCAAATAAGCAGTATTTGTTATAAAGATATGAAACAAAACTGGAGTTAGAGGTGGAGAAAATAAAACTGGATTTTATTTTCAACGACTCCGTTTCCCTAACTACCCACTCACTTAGAAGCAAATTAAGATGTAAATAATTTCTGGGACCACGCTGGCTAATCATGACAAAACGAAAAAATCGTAGAGAGAAACGAGGATAATAACAGCCAATGAAACAACAAAGAGAACTATGCAAATATTTCGGGTGAGAACACCGCTTTCCCCTCTACAGCGCAGACCCCCCCCCCCCCTGGATACGGCCTTGGCGAACCATCCTATTTCCCGACAACTTATTATATCGATAATGAATAAAATAATAATAATAATAATAAAAAGCCATTTTTAGATTTAGGGGGGGGGGTTGTCTTTTCGACATTTTTAAAAAAAGTACAAAAAAATCCATTTTCGTAGCTAGAGGGGACATCATCATCACAGAAAATTGCTGTTATCGGCCAATTCTTTGCTGCAAAATACAAACTTCTGGGTCGAATGTGGTTAGAACGCTATCAATGGAAAATTCTGAGGAAATCAATCAGCTTTAAACTACCAAGACTCTCGTGCAAACCGTCCCATTTCCTGAGGATACACTGCCACGGGATGGGGACTCTGTCCCTATGGTGCAGAATAATAAAAAACACAGATATAAGTCCAAAGGATAATATAAAAACCAAGTTTAAAACAAACACTGAAACTAAATAGGAAGACTCTTTCCAAGCAACGATGAAAGATTAACTTAAAGCGAGTTTACTACTTATTTTTCAACTTTTCCTTTCTCTCTTCTTTACGATTTTTTCGTTTTGGCAAATTAAGACTGACTCTGTATCCACTACCCTGTATAATAGCAGGACTAGAACTTATTCAACTGTATCTGTATCTATCTAAATATGCATCTGTAACTGCATCTACAATTGACTCTGTATCCACAGCTCTATATAAGTACAACTACATCTTTCCCATTTTTTCAGGTTGAAGCTATGGAACAAAGTCTAGAGACTTTTGAACAAGAACTAGAATAAATTAGATCCCAGAAGGATAGTTAACTCATTTTTTTCTCTTCTTTTTTTTATTTATTTCTTTTTTCCAGCTGGCAGAGGAATTCGTATTAAATTTTGTTGTTCTGAGCCAATTTATCGCCTACCTTGATTTTCTTTTACTATTAATTTAATTTTTGTTTGCATTTATTTTATAAACCTCAAATACTGATAAAACTCATATTGAAACAAAAGTTTGGTCACCCATTTGCTTTAAGTACTATAGTTATTGAACACAAAACCCTAATTATACTAGTAAGTTCAAGTTGTTTGAAAAAAAAAATCACGAAACAATGGTAACAAAATGCGATCAGACTTCACGCGGATGTCTTCTAGCGTCAAGAACTCCACACGACGCGAGAAGCAATAGTGATCAAAGAAATTTTTAAGACAGTAAGTAAGAGCTAGATTTATTTACAAACCCGTGCTATAAGTACAAGTATAATGTTCATGATGAGGTGCTTGTATTTATGAGGCAGTTCAAAATTTAAGATAGTTTACAAGGAGCTGCCATGTTCCGGCAGATGTTTTGTGTTAAAAATTATTTTTAATTTATATATAAAGTACAATGCGTATTCCAGTCAAACTGGAAGCAGTTCTTATTTTCAATAGATGTTTTCGGAATGTAATAAAACAATATTTTGATTGTTATGGGTATGGTGTTTTGTTTAGAAGAGGGGATAACGATATATAACGCGATTTCAATATGCCTTTTCCTTGTCAATGAAATAAACCTTACGTGTGAGATTCTCAACAAAGTGACCTTGTGACAAAGTGACCACCTAAGACTAGAATACGACCATAGAGATATTTACATAAATATTAAAGAACTGCAGAGTGAGAACAAGGAGAAAGGACCAAAAAAACTTGTAAGGACTCCAATTAAAGCGAGGAAAATTCAGTTGCTACTCTTTATTTCTATTATTATATCTATTTCTATGTGTGGTGTACCCGCACGGAAACTCTAAAAATTAGAAAATGGCGGCCTGAATCCCCTTTTTCATGTTTAAATCAAACTACTCACCATCTCCTACCTAAAAGTCAAGCGCTTGTGCACCAAAAAGTGATATGTACAGGGGAAAGAAAATCCTTTTTCATAATTCATTATAATATTAATTTTTTGCGTAAAAATTTTGCAATATGTTAAAAGTTTTTCAGTTAAAAGAAAACAAAAAAACTAAGATTAGGACCCAACCATAAGACCGTTAGGCTTTTAATATTTTCATATATAATACCTCTATATTTTCTCTATATTATCATGCGTAACTTTACAAGGGACGTAGCTCCAGTATTTTTATTAGGGGAGCAAGAGGAGTCCATGTCTGGATAGTCAAGGGGCATGGGCTATATAAAAATTTTTGCCCCCCCCCCCCCAACAATGCCCCTGAACTTTACGCATGATAATTCTCAACAGTTTGACAGTTCGAACTCAACAATAGTACGACACTAGGAGATATCCCAACAATTTTGCCTTAGAAAAATTTAAGCAACCTCAGGTTTCTCGATTTAACTTCACCGACATTTGCAGTTTTGCGTTGCCAAGGCTTAGAAATAAACTGTACCAGTTCTCTGACTAAAATTTTACCACAAAAGATTAATTTATACCATATGAACAGCTGGTTAAAAAAATGCCGTAATACGAAGAAATTTTCGATAAACTAGAACTTGTAACATATGTCCGAGTCAAAAAGGAGCAAGAAAAACCAGAATGTACCAGAAAAATCGATTGTGCCAAAAAGTTTTCAATGTATTGCATTGTACCAAAACCTCTAAATAGAACCAAAAACTGTACAATTGTACCGCGTTGGCAACGCTGTTGCAGTCTACTAATTTTAGGTCTGACGGATGCAGAAACTACTAGAGAAAAAAAAAGGTCCAGTAATAGTAAAATCAGTACTTGTCTACTATATGAAACACATTCGAGAAGTGAAATTTATAGAATGCTAATGAAATGAAACAAAATTATGATGAAAATATAATAGTTTAGAAACAAATTTAAGCTAAATATTTGTACATTACGAGGGGGGGGGGGAGTGAAGCATAGCATATATTAAATACATAACCTAAAAAACCTATTTTAACTTAAACAAACCTATTTAACCTAATGAAAAAAACAACAACAAAATATGATGAAAATAGAATACTTAATTAGCAAAATTGTGAAAACTACAACTTGGAAATATGCTCCCAGAACGCGAAATGTCCTCAAGAAGCGCTTTAAAATGAACTCGGGCTTCAGCCTTTACTGCCGCCTACCACACGTACTCTACTAAGCATGAATGTAAATCATGGCAGGATGTACCTCGGTGCCGGTTGCTCCTTCATTTTGCGGAACCCCACATTCTCTCTACTTTTCGGGTAGGGGCTCCGATTTTTGAGTCGACAAAATTATTTTTGTGGTTCACTTTCAAATGAGTGAAAACTGCTTGTTCCAGCTCAGTTGTGTTGTAGCCCTTCCAACAATCTGAAATGATTCTTGAACAAACTAACCGGTGTCCTCAAGAATCACGTTAATAATGAACTAAAATGAACTAGGTCAAGAATCCCGTTAGTAATGAACTTTTCTTTGTCTTTGAAACAGTCAGCCAACGCCAAGACTCCCAATTTAATAATTCACAAATGGCCTTTACAATTTTGCTAATAAAGTAATTTTCCTCACATTCTATTGTCACGAAACTTCACTTCTTGAGTGTGTTTTATATAATAGACAAGTACCGTAAAATCTTTCATCACTTGGAAACAACAAGTAAAAAGGAGATAAAATCAGACAGAGCTACAATACCAAGAATATATCCCACGTGTAATTTGTTACGTTGGACTACGTATGAATTTCAAGGATGATTTTTATGATTGACCAATCCGAGTGGAGATTTATGGCATAATTTTTTGAAATTAGAAGGGATGGAAACTTGGCATAACAGTTTCCCTATCTGTGTCGTTAGTTTGAAAAAAGAAATGAATTCATAGTATTCACACACAATACTTGGAAAAAAAAACAGACAGTAAAAAGACAGAAACAATAGTAAAAAATCAGTCTAAATGAGAACTATATCAATAGGCTCTGTAATTAATTACGGTACAGTTTATACATGATGTTGCCACAATAATAAATTAATAAAGCATAATTTATAGTATCTGGTCTCAGTGAATAATGTTACAAATAAAAGAAGGTGAAATAAAAAGGAATTATTTTAAGACCGAGAAATTTTAGTAAATGAATATTTCGGTTCTATATCGAACAGCCGTCATGAGCAAAGCAAATATATAAATATAAAATTAGACTTACAACAAAATACATGACAATTACTTACACAATTACGTGACAATTAGACTTACAACAAAATACGTGACAAACAGTCCTAACATCATTACTTAAATGAAGTTCAGCTACGAAGTGTTATTCATAAAACGTAATATACCATTTGGACATTATTCATACTGGCCGAACATTATAACAAGTATTCATTTTAAACACTTCTGCCAAAACAAGTACGAATTGTACATTGGATAGTAAAATTTCGACTAAATAAATTTCACATTAACCTCAATTGAGTCGGCATCAATCAAACTGGACATATTGAATGATTCAAGTTGTTCCGACTTAAGCCGATTGTAGGTTCGGTCCAGCAATTCTGGCTCTGTTCCAAGTCGTTTGGCAACATCGAAATTTTTAGCTGAAAAAAAAAGAAAACCAGTAGAATGCAAGCCAGACAATGTAAACGTATTTAATTTTCTATGTTGCCATACCTCTCAAAATTAGGGAACTACGAAACGAAGCAACAAAAAGAACCGAAAAAGCATCTGGCAGTCCAATAGCCGAGTTGTGTTTTCAGGCACAGGGTTTGAAGCGCGTTTTGAACGGTTCGACAAAAATAATTTTCAAGTTCTCCGCGTTCAACCCACCAAAACATCAAAGCGTTTTCATCTTACGGGTTCCGATCCAAGCGTGTTGAACACGGGTTCTTCAAAATTGTAATGCGCTAGAATAGCATAGTTGAACAGGGGTTCTCAGAAGACATTCGCCGTGTTTAACATGACACACAAAACGATAATCCGCACAATCCGTGTTGGATGTAGGTAGCCTGAAAACAAGGCTCTGATTGAAATGGAACCATTTTGGGTAATTGGGGGAGAAAACCAAACAGATGGGGCAATATCGAAAAACAACACTTTCTCTTTCTTCACATGGTAGGTATAGTGCTGGACTGTTTTTTTTCTTAAAGATGGATAACTTCAATAAATTACAGTTTAGGTAACAATTTATATAAATAACTTTTGGCAATAAACGATCAAGCTGTTACCGGTATTTATTCCGTTCAGTACCGGATTCAGGGCACTCGAGTTTAAAATTTTCGTTTTACTTAAGACTCTATTCAATCCCTTAAACAGTCCACTATGCTCTTTATTTTTCGAATTTGATTCATAGCTCAAAATATGGGCTTTATACATCTTTTCTATCCTCTCTACCAATTCTTTCTAATTAAAAAGCTAATGTTTGTTGGAAAAGTTAATAATTTAACTAAACTAAAATAATCAAATAAAAATTCGTGCCCAAATCGGTTAATTATCAACTCTCTGCAGCACCAACCCACCTGAGACCGATACAGCTGTACGTACTACTCCTCCATCCCAATCTATTCGAATCTTCCCTCCCAAACAGTTCTAATTTTTTTTTTAATCCTTTTTATCAACCCTTTCCACCTCACTCGAAGACAACCTGGTTTTCGTTTCGCCCTAGATGGATGGCCGAGAAGGACGATCTTTGATAAGCTTTCATCCTTTGCCCACATAATGAGTTCAAGTCATCTCAACCTTTCATTCTTTATAGCCCTAGAAAACCAGATAGAACTGTATTTTTTTTTGTACAGCTTACAGTTTGAAATACAGTCAGTTAAACAGGTACCCAAAACGATCCGTAAATATTTCCTCTAGAAAACACCCAACAAATCCCCCTCCGTCTTCCGAAGCGCCCACGTTCCAGAACCATACTTGACCACTGTCATCACTGTAGCTTCCAATATTCTAGTCTTGTCTTGCAACGGTTTGTAATCTTGGAAATGAGCTCATCGGTCATTTATAGCTATAGGGATGGGAATTTGTTCACACATCCAGAATTCTCTCTATTGGTGTTTGCAGCCTAAATTCCAACTGCACATACAAGTGTCGTAGAAAATATTGACTACGAAGAGCTTTCTACTGAAAAATAATACGACTAATATGTGTTTTACACAAGGACGCCCATTCACCAAAATGTAGAGGGGGGGGGGGATTGGTTGTGGAAAGGACCTTCTTCTTTTTTCATCAAATAAAGACGACAGAAAAAGGTACTTCTCACAACCACCGCGGCCCCCGGCGTTTTTCAAAGAAAATACCAAAGTATGTATTATTTAAAATCCAGAGGGGGACAAAAACCCCCTCATAAATTGACGCGCCTGATGTCGCACACACTTAAACACTTTTATCATCTTAATCAGTTGATAAAAATCAAGCTCGTTAATTCTAAAGAAATCCCATCAAAACTGCAAATCCTTTACTAATCTTAACCCTTTCTGTCACAAATTTTTACTTGATTATCCACATTTCATTCCGAAAAGTTAGTTTCTTTCACGAATGTTCTTTTCCTTTTTTTAAACTCTAAAGAATTAATTGAAAAGTATGATAACCCAGATTCCTAGCTCAAATCATATAAACAAAGCAGCGCTTTAGAGTGGTTACTAGACTCCCATATCAAGAGATAGAGGGTTACGCAGTAACGCACGTCAAAATATTCGTTCCAAAGACATACTAGCCAGGGTTTCAGAGTATGAGCTGCTCAGAGACAAATATGACCCACGTTCATAAGAGAAGCATTAATTGATAAAGATCAAGTTAAAAAACCTAGTCGAGTAGAGTAAATTAGTTACCAATACTATCCCTTCCAGTCAGAAACACATGTCAGTTCTTATACTAATCATTATTTAAAAAAATAAGCCTGTTACATCCTCCTGCATAGGACGATCCAGTTTTTGTCAAAAATTTCATTTATTCAGTTTTTTATTCAGTTATTCAGTTATTTATTTCAGTATTATGTTTGATTATATGCAACGCAATAGCACTGCCTAAGCAAAGAGCGACGTGGGCACAAAATGACTTTTTTTTCATCAAGCCACTTCGTATAGAAGAAGTTGTCGTAAAAACTTTGGAAGTAACTCATTCGATTAGAAATTAAAAGTTATAGCGTCCATCTTAAGAGTCAAAAATGATTGGAGGGCAAACAGACCTCGCCCCCCACACACCCATCGATTTCCCAGACACATCAAATCAAAATTTTGAGATAGCCGTTAGCTTCAGCATTGTTGAAAGGTCCAACTACTATATCGGTGGGCACGTTTGACCTTTAGTGTCCAAAAAGACACAGGGTATTCAGGTAAACCTTTCAGAGAATGTAAAGGGGAGTGTTGAACTAAATCAAGACACATTATGCGGATACGGGTAGTCAAAAAGGCTCAGGAACTACTGAGTGTATTAATTTGGAACTTTTAGGAAATGATGGCGGGGGGGATGATCAATTGACCAAAAAGTCAATATTTGCACGCTACTACTACTACAATACTAATACTTCTACCACTACTGCCACTATAACTACTGCTTCTGTAGCGAGTACTACCAAGACTGAGGGCATTGAAGTGAAAATTTTAGGAAATGATGAGGGGAAAGTTGAACTAAAACATAACATATTATGTGCGAACAGATTGTCAAAAGGGCGTATCATCAATATCTTTGGAACGGCATACAATATCAACAAGAAACTTCGAGGGCATCATGAGGGGGATGTTCAACTGACCAAAAGGCAACATATACATACTACTGCTGCTACTACTATTACTACCACACCTACCGTTATCACTACTACAATTATGCTAATACTATTTAAGGCTAAGGGTATGAAGGTGAAAATTTATGTGAATATTCGGGGGATCTAAACTAAAACGCAAAATGTGCATGCTGATTGTCAAAAGGGCGTATCTCAGGAATAAATTCGGGTATTAGGTCGGAGCTTTCAAGGAATGCTTAAAGGGGAAAATCGATTGACCAAAGACAATATATACACGCTACTACCAATACTACTACTTCTATTGCAACTACTACTAACACTAAGATTATTAAGATGAAAATTTAGGGAAGTCTTAAGGAAAAAGTTGAACTAAATTAAGACACACTATGAACATACAGGTTATCAAAAGGGCATATCGGCAATATCATAGCAATGGCTAATTGTATTGAATTGAGACTTCCAAGGCTTGATGAGGGGGGTATTCAACTGACCAAAAGGTGAAATGGCTACTAGTACTTGTACTACTAACTACTGTGACTACTATTACAACTAAGGCTAAGGGTATGAAGATGATATTGTCAGAGAATATTGATGGGGGACGTTGAACTGAATTACAACACGCCGTCTGCAGGCAGGTTGTCAAAAGGGCGGATCAGCAATATCTTAGGAACAGCTTGGTGTGTGAAATTGAAACTTACAGGGCTTGTTGTAAGCGATGTTGAACTGACCTAAAGGCAATATTTGCATCCAACTACTACTACTAAATCTACTAGCACAAATTCTACTCCAAATACTATTATTAATTATACTACTAATACTGCTACTAAAGCTGAGGGTATTAGGGCGAAAATTTTGGTGGATGTTGAAACAGTGTTGAACTAAATCAAAAGGCACTATGCACATATAGGATGCCAAGAGAACGTATCAGCAATGCCTCAGGAACAATTTAGGACATTAAGTTGAAACTTTCAGCGTGTATTCAGGGGGATGTTGAAAAAAACAACAAAGGTGCCATGCTACATACTGCTACTAGTGCTACTACAACTACTGCTACTAGTGCTACAACAATATATCAAGATCGGCTAATATTATTAAGTTCTGATTTTCAGGGTAGCCTAGGTTGTGGCGGATTCTGAACTAACCAAAAGGTAATATATGTATACAACTATACTACTACTAAGATTGCTGTAACTAATGAGGCTAAGGGTATTAGGATGAAACTTTTAGGGAAAGTGTAGGGTGAGTTGCAATTAAAAAGAAATATATACGCATGCAGGTTTTCAGAACAGCATATAATCAATATCATAGTCAGCGCAGAGATATCACAGAACCTTTCAAAGGAACTCATTTGATTAAAAATTAAAGTTCTAGTGCCCTTTTCATGAGTCAAAAGTGATTAGAGGGCAAGCAGTCCCACTCCCAGGCCCCTTGACATCCAATTCTCCAAATAAATACAATCAAAATTTTAAGATAGCTGTTTTGTTAAGTCTGTTGAAAGGTCCAGTAACTATGGCTCTGGGAATGTTGGGAATGTCAACCTTCCACAGCCCTCAGAGCAAGGACTGTCAGTTATGCAATTTGCCCATTGTGTACATACATAAGCAATGTAAGACTTTTGATGTTCAAAAAGACCAAGGACATTCAAGAGAAGCTTTCAGTGTTGAGGGGAGGGCGGAACAAAATCAAAACCTGTTATGTGCATACAGATTGTCAACAGAGAAAACTCAGAAATGACTAGTGAGAGCATTAAGTTGAAATAGGAAATGATGAAGAGATGATCAATTGACACAGGACATGTTGAGGGGGTGTTGCACTAACCAAAACACACTATGCGCATGCAGGTTATCAACCGGACGTATCATAAATATCTCAAAAAGGACCAACTTATACTATTATAGGCAGCGTAACCTAACACCCATTTATATGAAGACGGCATGTTGTCATTGTAAACTGTAATGTGGAAGTTTCCCCAGTATAATTTATATAATTATATATAATCTATATATCTAAATCTCTATAGTCTATATTTCCTTTAAAATGAGGCCTTAAAAAGCAATCTCATGTTCCAATGCCCCGAAACTAGTGACCTCAGTACTTCCCCTGCAAAAAAAAGTGGTTTTCCTAATTGTTCAAGCCAGGGGATAGCAATTTGCTTAAAATGGTTTTTGGTCATGGTGTAGCCTACTTTTTATTTCGATCCAATTTCGTTTCAAAGTAATCAATTTTGGGTAGCTATTAGCCAAGAATCGTCCTTTACTAGGTTGCAGCTACCGCTACAACCACGATAGGCCTGTCAAACGTATACTGGCTAACGTAACGCCCTGGAAAAGATCTATAGTCACATCTTTCAATGTAGCCAATTTTCTTCCAACCATATAAATTACTTAAAGCAGGTACCTAATCTAAGTGGCTTCGGACACGCTAAGTTTATGTACATACCTTCTTGAATAGTATCAACAAAAAACACATGAGTGTTCTTTGGTTTTCCTTCAACGTCCAATAGATGGAGACGAGCCTTTAGTCGGTCAATTTTTTTAGCTTCTAAATCTCTTTTATGAGCAATGTACTTGTAATCTTGCGTCTGCATAAGCATTAGCTGATCTGCAGGAACCTCTTCTTCTTTAGGTATCTCCACGTGAACCCCATCCTAAATTAAAAGAGAACGCACAATCAAGTCACAATCTTTCCAGAACTCAATACATTTACTCTCTTTAAACGAGAAACTGTGCATGTATGTATATATAAATTTTTCTTTAACGGCTCCAAATTCATTTTTTTTTTGAAAATTTCTGACCTGAGATTTTCTGGCTTGAAAGAACGATCTAGATAAGCCAAGAATTTGCGAGGTCATACAAAATCGTGTAAGAGGATGAATGAATCTGAACAGCCAAAGCTAAGGGGACGCCAAAATCTCTTAGTTCAATTGAAATTGCTGATTTGCCACTCTATGACATAAAACTAAAGCATAGAACGGTGATCTTTGGTTTAAAGCCAAGTGACAGCGAAAGTTATATCGAATCGTAAAAGAAATCTGCAGTTAGAAGAGAAGTAACAGCAAGAATCACAACGAGTACCATGAGAAGACACATCCTATTAAATGTACGATTCTGTGAAGGATATATAGGAAGGAGAAATTGAATTCACGCCAGAATCTCTTAACTCAATTGAAATTTCTGATTTACCATCCAATGGCTTGCAACAAAAGAATAAACAATAATTATACTAATGCGTAACTTGAGAATCACATATACAAAAGGCTGCCGCGTGCCAAGCGCGAAGGTCCGAGCGAAGCACTGGCTCTTGGGACTATATTAAATAGAAAAAACAAGTTTATTCAACTGAAAGTAAGGAGCAACATTACAACTTAAAACGAACAGAAATTATTACGTATATGGGGGGTGTTGCTCTTCCTCAACACCTCGCTCTTTACGCTAAAGTTTTTTAGTACTTTTAAAAAAAGATTTTTATTGTTCTAATTAAACGAACATAGTGTTTCAAGGGTCGTTCTTTAAGAATTGGGACAAAATTCAAACTTCAGGAAAAAGAGCGAGATGTTGAGGAAGAGCAACCCCCTCATATACGTAATAATTTCTGTTCGTTTCAAGTTTTAATGTTACTCCTTACTTTCAGTAGAAAAAACTCGTTTTTTTAAATATTTAATTTCTGATCGTTTTTTAAATAACCTCCACGAAAAAATCCCTCCTCCCCACGGCTTTATTCTCTAGACAATTCAATCCTAGTGAAGTTACCTTGGGCAATAACCTTTAACATCTCAACGCGTAAAATTGAGTCGGCAAAGAGAAAACGAGACATTAGACGAATTTCGTATAGGAATTCTGGCAAATTCCCCCACTGAAAAATTTCCTCTGAAAACTTCACTCCCTGGAAACTTCCCTACCCATGGGAAATTATCCACGTGGAAGATAATTATCCCACTAGCAGAAAATTTGCCCTCCCCCCTCCCCGATAAATGTATGCATACTTCCCAATAACAAATACTATACATATACAATGGGCATATTTTATAACTGAAAGACCTTTCTCCAGGGGCTGTGAGGGTTATGGCATCTTTAAAGATATAGCTAGGCGGCCTTTCAACTATGCTGAACAAAATGGCTATCTCAAAATTTTGATCGGACGATTTTGAGAAAAAGGGGAGTGGGAGGGGGCCTAGTTGCCCTCCATTTTTTTGGTCACTAAAAAGAGCACTGGAAGTTTTAGTTTGCCTTCAAATGAGCCATCTATCGATATTGTAGGACCACTGGGTCAACACAATCTTCCCTGGAAAAAGATAAAAATAAACATGCATCCGTGATCTTTGTTCTGGCAAAAAATACAAAATACAACATTTTTGCAGATAGGAGCATCTACTGTAGGGTTCTCTGATACTCTGAATCTGATGTTGTGAATTTCATTAAGATTCCTTGACTTTTAAGGGGTGTTTCCCCCCTTTTTTGAAAACAAGGTAAATTTTCCCAGGCTTGTAACCTTTAATGGGTAAGACTAAACTTAATGCAACTTAAATATTTGAAATCAGCATAAAAATCCGATTCGCTTGATGTATCTATTGGTATCAAAACTCCGCTTTTTAGCAATTAAGTGTTTCATTTGCAATTCAGTGTCTTAAAAATTTTCTCATTTCGTTTATGTTCTCAACTGTTGGTATCATATTATTAGGCAACGTGGAACATACCCAGAATAATTGCCACAGAGGCAGCGTTAAAAAAAAACAAAAAAAACATGTAGAACACGAAATACAGAATTATGAAGTTACGGCACTGTTTTATTTTTTCTTCTGCACAAAAACATAGATATTTTCATTAGTGCAGTAGTTGTAAATTTAAAAATTTAAATTGCAAATTGTAAATTAAATAATAAAGTCAGTATATTAACAAAGAAGCCAAAAAATTTACTATTTTATGTTTTAAGGCCGTAAAAAGATTTCTAACATTTCTTTTCAGAAGGGCCGGAACACACTTAGACGTTTTTTACCAATCAGACATTTTTGTAGCCGCTGTAAAATAATGTAGTGTTTACACCCTGGACGGTAAATAATCTCACCGATGCAGAAAAATAATCAAGGGTGTATTCAGGATTCTTGTTCATTTTTATTCAAACTTTCAAAACGCATCAAAATTTTGTTTATATGTATTTTTGCTACTTTTTACGAGGCGAACACAAGTATCAGGGATAGTTCAAACTCATTGACTTTAAGTTCAGAAAGATTGAGAGTAGGGAATTAATTATCCATCACATAATTTTTTGATTACACAATCTTATATATTTGTACAGAATAAGCTACAAGATTTTATAAATGTTTGGTCTTTATTAATTACAATTCGGCAAAACCCATAGTGGTCGTTGAAGATAATGAAATTACTGAAGGACTTCGCAGTTCGAGAATAATTTTCGTAATGCCGAGTAAAAAAAAAAAAACCAGTGGGTGGCTGCATTGCTGCCGACGGCGTCAAACACTCCTATTGTTTATTTCACCACTCAATGTATACATGACAAACGAGGGGCTAATAACTGACCGTCGCAGGTGTCCCTTCCTTCGTGCCTCCGGCTGTGCCCCCGTGCCTCCGGCACACCTGAAACAGCGTGTTCCCGGAAGCGAAGGAACACAGTTTTATCTTTGGCTTATGGAAAGCGTACAGCACGTTTTTTACGACGGCAAACTTTCTCCTCTTGAGAGCTTATCTTTACTTGGTCGTGTTGTTTACTGCGTGCGACATTGGAGATCCTGGGTCCTAAAAAGTGGACATTATGCTTTGAACGAGAATTTTATTACCACAAACCTTTACCATTGCCTAGAGATTTTCCTTCTTTTTTCAGACACTTTTTTCCTTCTTTTTTTTTCAGCCCTTTTTACGACCAACCTTAATCAACAAAAACACCAAAATACAACCAACCCATCAACAAAAAACCAAAAATAACCTTAATACCAACGTGCATGAGGGCACAGAACTGAACAGAATCTTGAACCATGTCTCCTACGGACGAGGAGGCCACCCACGGCGGGGCTGGTCCTTCCAGCTCAAGTGCGTGTGCCCCTCGTCCCCCATTCGCTTGAGTTCTTGATATAATTTTATGAGTCTCGAATGCATTCCGAGATCTAAGGCAGCGGAAGCGATGAATACCATCGGAAAACTTGTTATGCTCAGTAGAAGACTTAGTGTTTATACTTGTGCTAACCGAGCTTAGTTTGATTTACTGAAGCTCATGTGTCCAGTTTCTTAGGGTTGTCATTTGAGCTGTGATTATCTAGATGATTACTGAAACGTACCAATATATATCTGAGAAACTAGTTATTTTTTTAGTTGGTTGCTTTACTTAGCGCTTTTTACTAATACTCGGTAGTAACAGTTTTTCTGACTGTTGCTCTACAGTTTTCTCTTCAAATACCCAAAGGCCTGGGTTTAATACCAAGAAAGTTACCAAGTTACCAAAAATACCAAGTAATACCGGGAAAAAGGGATCTGTGTTTCTTCCGGATTCTTTCGTGTCAAAACAGCAGATTCCTTTTTTTTTTTAGTAAAATTAAGAATCCGAGATCCAAGGGTGCGTCTTGGCATAGCCACTAAACAGAAAAGCAGGTATGATAAAAGGGAAAGGGACGTGTGAAGACGTGATAAAAGGCAACTTTTACCACTGGCCAAGCCATATTGAATAGGGCTGCGAAGCGTGACGTCAATTCTTGGGCGGTAAATTCAAATAACGATGAAACGTGGATGCGTAGACGTTTTTTCGGAACTTTGGCGAATTTTTTTGGTCTAAAATATTTGTCGTAGATCCTACTAATCCACCAGAACGTTTTCACGTCGAAATAATACTAGGAATATTGACAATCAGTTGTTAGTTACAACTAGAAACCAAATTTCACGGTACTTTGAATTTCGCACCTTGCTTTTTACGTCATCATCGCGCAGCCCTATGTTGTACAACTTAAAAACCGTGTTCCGGGATTTTTTTTGAAATTTCGGGATTTTTTGAAGAAAAATCAGAATTTTATTTTTGAGCTAGTGGCAACGCTGCATGTGTAATAGAAAAAAGTGACACCATCGTAGGGTTACCTAGTTTTTGCATGGATATCAACAACTTGCAGTCCTCCGTTCTTCTTCTTTAGGTACATATCAGTTGTTTTCAGTCTTGGGGGTTCTTTTCCTTGCCAAATAAACCCGTAAATGATTTTTTCCAAGTTTTAAAAGATCGCTTTTGAAGGTGCTGAGATATTCGACAGATACCGAATAACAGGCAAGCTGTATATATTTACATATTGCGCCCTTTGGAATATGCCTCCGGCGTGCCTCCGGAGGCATGCCTCCGTGCCTCATGCCTCCAGGTGTCCTTCAAAATGCCCAGTTGTTAACCCCTCGATGACAAATTGACAATACCATCCAATTCGCCTCTATTACCTCTTTCAGTTACTATGGGCTAGCGGTCGTTCTTTACTATAATGATATTGATACTTTATGTAACAAACAGGAAATAGCCTACAGCTTTTTCTTAGTTGGAATAGTAAGACACGATCCTCAATATGGCACCATACCCAAGATAAGCAACTTTTCAAAAGATACTAGTATTATCTTAACTTTTAGTTACTATGTGCCGTGGTTTGTTCTTTACTAGGTTTCAGCTATATCCGATGAAACTTACATATTTCCCATTTATAATGAACTATATCGATCCATTATGAATTTTTTATACTATCTTATCGAAAGATAATCGTGTATAAAATTTGCATTCACTTATCACGTTATATACATTTGCAACTTACGATTATGACGTCATTCATCAAGTTTGTACATGAAAATGCAGTTTTTGTAAAAAGTGACAATATTTTAAAAACTATATTTTTTAGTTACAGAAGGCACTAGATATAGCAATTTTCTTTAAAATGACCCGTTAAACAGCTCTCTATGAATTTCCAGTGCCCATCTAGCTGAGAGGGAAAAAAACAAAAAAATATATGCCGAATATCGTAGTTAAAGCTAAGAGACTGTAAGTTTCCTATGAAGGAGTTTTGGACAAGGCGATTCTAATAGTGCACTTTGTGTTTCGTTCTGACATTATTTTTAGGAGTTGTGAGTTATTGTATTTCTTAGAATCGGACGTGATCGTCTCTTACTAGGTTACTAGCTACCGCTGCAACCCAGATAGCCTAGAAAAAGCCTACGGCTTTTTCTTATTTGGAATAGTAAGAGACAAACATCAAAGAATCAGGCAGTTAACTCAGTTCAATATATGCAATGGTTTGTTCTTCTAATGATCATCTTTTAGTATAAAACATAAAAGAAGTATTTTAAAATTGTGTCCATGAAAGCCTGCGTAGTGCAGTGGTTCATTTCCTGCCGCGCGCAATTTTTATACATTTGTCAATTTAAAGTCTAAACAAAACTTCCATTAATAACTACTACATGAGATTCTCTTGACTAACACCATTTACGATGAACTATATCGATCCTTTATGTAAAAAACTTTATGTAAACTCTGATTACAAATAGTAAAAACCCTACGGCTCAGGCAGCTAACTAAGTCCAATATATGCAATGGTGTGTTCTTATAATGATCTTCTTTTAATATAATTTTATCTAAAATTTTCCAGAATCATTCTAATTCAATTCACAAATCAGATTTTTTGTTAAAACTTTAAAAAACTCATTGCATCTTAGATAACTATATCTACATGCTTTTATAATGTTAAAAATACAATTTTGATCTTCGATATGCAAGATGAATGCATACAAAATAACATTTGTTTCTGCAGTGTCATAATAAATTACTGTTTTTTGTAAAAATTTATTTTATTTAAAAAATTATTTTGTAAATTACAAAAGATTTCTATATACAGCAATTTCCTTTAAAATAAGCCATTGAACAGCTCTCTATTATGATGATTATAAACCTACGAGTATGACGTCATTCATTAATCCTGAACAAGGAAATGCAGTTTTTTCGTAAAAAAAAGATTTTACATTAAAAATGGTTTTTATTAATTACAAAAGATTTCTAAATACAGCAATTTTATTTAAAATGAGCCATTAAACAGCTCTCTGTTATGTTCCAATGCCCCGCTAGCTGTGGGAAAAAAAACGCAAAGAAAAAAACAAACCTGCTATCGATGCGGAATATCGTGGTTGCAGCCAGTTTTCTTGATGTTCAAACCAATATATTTCCTTTGTTATTCAAGCCAAGGGACAGTTAGTTTCCTATATAGGGGTATTGGACAAGGCGGTTCTAATAACGTGCTTCGTTTTTGATCTGATTCTAGTTTTAGGAGTTATCGGCTATTTCATTTTTCACCATGGGGCGTGATCGTCACTTACTAAGTTGCTAGCTACCGCTGCAACCCGGATAAGTAGATTTAACGTAATAGAAAATAAAACTTAAAATGGAAATTAAAACTTTCAAATGTTTCTCTAGTTTTAATTAAAAAATTATAATTTTTGATGAAACATAATAAGTATTTTGCAGTTTACATAATAACTTTAGATTCGGAACTGATAACTAAGTTGAATTTAACTTTTATTAATAATAAAAAAGATACTTTTAAGTTCAATTCAAAATTATATTGGCACATGACGTCATATCTTTTAGCCGTATAAATCTTTGTTCTTCACTTGTGTTCTTGACTTGTTGTAATTGTTGCAGACGAAAGTCTTCTTACTGTATATATTTGTTCTTCATTTTCGTTTATCATTACTTAGGAATTTTTTTTTAAATACCCTTTACCATAGCTGCTCAGATTACTCTTGTTACGTTTGATGGTCTAGGTTGTTAAATTGTCCTCTAGGCATTATGAAATAAATATGACGTCACTGGCATGAAATTTTTTTCCAAAATTAAAGATCTTAACGAATTTTCTCAAGCTTCTGACCTATATAGATCGCTCATTAGGCCAGAAAATCCCAGGATGCCAATTATCCCGAAAAAATATGGAGCCATTTTCGAGAAAAAATAAGGCTACAAAATGAGGCTACATAAATAAATAAGATTATATTTTACTTAATTCAGTAAAAGCGTTTCCTTTATAAGCAATGACGTGCAGTAATTTAGCACTCTAGGTTCCCAAGATACTTATATTCTGCTATGTCTTATATAAGAGAGAAAACATGAATACATATATATAGAGAGCATTTTTTAAATTAATATGAGCCGAAACTATGTCAAATTGTAGTTTACACCTTTACATGTCCAACGTAGAAAATGTTCCCTTCATTGGATTTCGTTTCTGTTCCTAAGCGCAAGTTATTTTCTGAACAGCCCTTGCATTAAAAAAAAAAAAAAAAAAAAAAAAAAAAAAAATGTTTGAACAGAACTAGAAAATGATTCCTTACCTGCACGCGAGAATTTATCATATGAAATCGAAATTCATCTGGATTTCTGTCTAAGGCTTTCCTTGTTAAGACTTTCAATGCACGCCTCTTCTGCTGGAAATCCCTAAAATAACACAACAAATAAAAAATATAAATGGGTTAATTCTCAGTCACGGTTAGATTTAGCTAACGTCGAGAATTAACCAAAACCGAGAACTAGCTAACACCAAAACCCTTCATAAGATTTATATGATTGGTAGTTGACATTAGTTACGATAGAAAATGTTCACTAACACATTCCTATACAGTTCTTTTTCAATACAGACAAGGATTGATAATGGAGCTCTCTGATTGGCTGGCCTTAGCTAAATCATCTTAACAATAACTTAACTTAACCTCGCTTAACAATAGGAGGGGGTACAAATGTCCCTTTTTGCGTGTTTTCATTGAAAGGAATCCAATATATGTCCCCTTTAAAATTTGAAAATATGCCCTTCCCCTCATTCTTGTGAATTGCTGGCGCCACTGTTGGGTACATTAGAGGAAAGGAAGTAGATGCAATGAAGATGGAAGAACTAAAATAGTCAAGGGGCAGGATAATTTTTCAAGTTAAAAAGAAAGGATAGGAAGAATAAGAACACAAGTTTCAGAATGAAGAGTGGGCAACGGAAGCCATAGAAATTACAAATGTCTAGTACAGTTCTTAAATGTAGACAAAATACAAAAAGACGATAAAAACATGCAATATATTCACCAGATAAATTGTTAAAGGATAATTTTGTTTAGTTAATTGAACAACTTCGAAGCCATAAGGACAACGTCAGTCAACTTCGAAGCCACAAGGACCCCAAAGGATGAAGTCCTAATACTTTCTCCTGAAGAAGAACTGCATGTAAAAAAATATGCTATATATAAAAGGTGGTTGGACTACATTGTTTACAACAATTATAAGAAAAAGGGGAAGGTCATTTTCTGGGGATGAAAGGTGATTTGTTGCCGAATATTGCTTAAGGCACTCCAATTCGGGTAAAATTAAAAAGCCCAACATATTCAAATGAGATGGAACGAGGTCATAAGAAAAGATATACATCTATACACATACATCTATCTATTTATGTTAGTTTAATGGTATCGTGTGCTTTATTATGTTTTTGTAATGTTTTGTAATTTTGCGTTGTTATTGTTATGTAGGCTACCATACTTTGCTATGAGTGTTATAATCATGTTATTATTTTGTGTGATTTTCCTTTTTTTGCCATGGCCCAAAGTGGCTTTTATTGCAATAAATATCTATCTATCTAAAATATCTATAAAGGTAGTGCAAACCTCACAGGAAGTAGTAAAGAGTACTCTTGATAGAGCAGGATGAACCAGAAGTGTGGGTAGCAGTGTTGATCTCAGATAACTTTTGGTGGGATGAGTTGCTAGGGGCAGTAGTATTTGCAATATACCCTTCAGGATATATGATTAGACATTATCATAATGTCTGTACAAGCATATCTGGTAAACAAGTCCAGTACTACTACTAACAACTCACTACAGCACCAAGCCGAATGAGGCCACCACAGCTATACACACCCCTCCTCCATACCAAACTATTTAAAGCCTGCCTCTTTACACCATTCCAAAAGGTCCCTGTTTTCTTTAAATATTTCTTTACGACATTCTCCCATCTTGTTTGGGGACAGCTTGCTTTTCCTTTGGCCCTAGACGGTTGGTCAAGAAGGACAATCGCTGACAACATATTATCGTTCATCTGCAAGACATGTCCTAGCCATATCATCCTTTCGCTCATTATAGCTATAGAAAATGGAATTGAGCCCCATTTTTGTATAGCCTACTTCCGAAATTACCAATGTGGGACACATGCCCCACCGGTGAGGCATGACAAAATTTTGGTGGGCCACGGGCAGGACGTGCATCCTTTAGCTGACTTTACTTTAGAGCTTTTATCAAAAAAAAAATTTTTCGCGTGAACCGCGTCACATTCAAATGCATCTAAAGAGCACAAAAACATGATAGTGTTGCATTGTTATACATTGTATAAAAGGGGTCTGCATGTAACTGAACCCATGTAAAAGAGCTTCCAACGAACTGAACCTTTGTGCAACTGAACCCACGTTTAACTCAACCCCATTTTATAGGACCGTTTTGCAGTTGAACCCCCGTTTAACTGAGTCCCGTGCAACTCAACCCCATGTAACTGAACCCCCGTTTGACTGAGCCCCCGTGCAACTCAACCCAGCTTACATTACATAAAAGGGACGTGTGTGTTCCAGTGCCCTTATGATGTTCCAGTTACCAGCTAGTACTGGGGAAAAAGAGAAAAAAAAAACATGTTCGGGCATCAATCGGTTTTGTGTAATTTCCAAGAATTTGTATCGTAATTAATTTTAGTGCTGAAAGAAAAATAAAATAGCTTCTATCATTGACGTATCAGCTTTGTATTCGGATGATTTTTTTTCATTTGGTAATTTTTTCTAAACATTTTTTTTACTTTCCACTTGCAAAGGTGACGGGGAAAAGAAGTATTCAAGAGGGGGATTTTAAACGTCAGAACGAGGATTTTCGATTATGAAGATTTCAGCAGTAGATCTTTTATGGTTTCAAGCCTTTACACTCCTGAATTGACACTAAAATTGGATTTTGGTGCCATAATACATTTTATAATGGTATTGTCAAGAGTAAATTACAAAAGGTGTGTAAATGTGAATTTTGTATTTCAAATATCACTAAACAGCCCTCTGCGTTATTCTAAGGCTCTATCAGTACTAGAGAAATAAAACAGAAAAAGAGCTCTTTCTTAAAGTTTCCAAATTTTTTTTTTTTCAAATAAACTTTTACTTTTAATTTAAATAATAGCTATCAGTCCTGAATCAGCATTAACGGTAAGTTTTTCTTATAAGATATATTTTTTTTAATGTATCTTGAAGATTTTGCCCACTACGGGCTTTCTTTGTACTAGGATCCAGCTATTGCTGCAACCATGACCTTCAAGTGTGTTCAGGCTCTGGGCAGTGTTACCAACACCTCAAAACAAAATGTACCACAAATTGCATGAAAAATGTACCAAAGACAAAAAAAAATGTATCATATCTCAATTTTTTTGGCGTGTTACGCTTCGCGTAACACGCGGATCGTCGGTGAGGTAAAGTACTATCTAAAAATTTTGCATAAGAATATTTCATTCACGTTCTTTCTCAATTTCTTTGTTTTTCTTTCTCTTCTAATACAGTACATTACTCCTGACATTAGTTGAAGAAATTGTTAGGAGTAACATATATTACAACAGAAACATTCTACTACAGGCCCACAAAAGTCGTTGTTTTTCGGCCATTTACGACCATTTATAAACTTGGCAAACTTTAGCAATCTTTTTCAAACACAAAACGAGCAGAAATTAACACGAGTAGGGCTCACAACCCCCTATGCCTTCCCATGGTCAGATTTTTGGCTTAATGGAATTCTTTACTTTTCTTTGAAAAACTTATTTTGTGGAAAAAGTTTTTTTAATTTAATTTCTGTTTATTTTATATTGGCATAGTCTTTTCAGGGAAAAAGAAAATAATAGTTTAAATCATTTCGTTTTTTTAAGACTTTATAGTTTGGCCTGCTATTTGTATGCTGGGGAAAAATTTCTCAATTTTTAACGACATACACCCTTTTAAAAATATGGACACAAATAGTAGTATTTAATGTAGTTTCATACCTCCTCTAGTTAGCCTAAAATAGAAAACTTGATACCATCCGCAAAAAAATATGTTTACTTTCTTTGATGGCATGGATACACTTACGCTATTTTGATTTGGTTAAATTTTAAGAGTAGAAGTGGCCACGAACGTTGAGCATAATACCCTCAGTCGTTCTTGGGATACTGCTTTTAATCTTAATTTAATCTTAAGGCAAAATTTAGATTTTAAACATAATAGGCAAATGGGAGGGTGGGCGTGGGAGAGGGATTAGTTGCCCTCCAATTAATTTCCACTATTAAAAAGGGCATCATCCATTCCAATTTCCAATCGAATGAGCCCTTTTCGAATTTTCTACGACAACTCCTTCGATACGAAGTGCCCTGGTCTAAAGGGGGAAAAAAATAAATAATACATCGTGCTCACATTGTTCTTTACTTGGGCAGCGCGATTGCGCTGTCTATGATAATTTCTGTTCGTTTTAAGTTTTAATGTTGCTCCTTACTTTCAGTTGAAAAAACTTGTTTTTTTTTTTATTTAACCACTGATACAGGCACATCCAAATATTTACATGAGTCTGCCTGAAATAAGACATCTTTCCTGTTGCAGAACCTGAGTAATCAAATGCAGACTGAAACCACATTTCATCTCATTCAGAAGAAAAGAGGCACTCAAGCTCACAGCATTCACCTAAAACAGTAGTCAGCAGCCATTTTAGTTAAGAGACTCAAATATAAACAACGGACGATTATTTAATATCTGACAACAATATATGTTCATTAATGTATC
>JAQQPU010000441.1:87754-101414 GCA_029168905.1 Artemia sp. Kazakhstan ARC1039 | reverse complement strand
ATTGATGTATCGCTAATATTCACCAAATTTTCCAATAATATAGATTAAGAAATGGTTCTACCAAATACTCCAACAACCATGGAGCCTGCGCTGGAATATATGTTGGTTAAAACCCAAAGTTAAATGAATAAAAGAAAATATTAACTACCTAAAAAATAAAGAATAAAATTTTAGACATTATAATATTCGAGACATAGCCAAGCCTGTAATAATATGGTATCCAGAAGGGTTGGACCCAGGGGCGCGAATTCACAGAAATATATTGTATGGCGATTATATATTTACAGAATCTAGGGTGGCAATTTTGTTGCATTTTCGATTTTTTGAATTAAAGTACAAAAAAATAAGTATTTTCAAAAATCTAGGGGTTAAGGGAATGGGTAGTCGCTCCTTGCTTCCAATTGACACACCCTCTTGGGTTTGATCATCTTCTTCTCTAATGTTAACCTTTTTTGTGTATTCTAAGCATTTTAGGTGCTAAATTTGTTGTTATATGCCATTTTTGATTGAAGATAGTTACAAAATCAATGATTTTTAATAACAATGGCGTTCTATTGGCATTGGTCAAATATCATTGTGAAGAAACCTTAGAGTACCAAGGACATCAAAATATTTTTTTCCTACATGAAAACCAGGATTTTCTAAAATTTGCCTTTGTTTTTATTTTTCAAAAATATCAAGCTGTTTAGGCAGTAGCAAAATTTTGCCTGTGTTGCCACATTGAAACGAGAAAATAAGTAAAAACTAATTAATTAAATTTGAAAACGCTTTTCGTCTGCAAAAATTCGAACATTAAAATCTGTTGATTTCCAAAAACAGCTGCACCGTCGAAGGTAAGCTGCACATACTGAAGCTGTTTGGTGTCATGTGTCTTAAGCTTTTTTGATGATTTTTCACCCGTTTTTTTTTTTTTTTTTTTTTTTTTTTTATACAATAATCTGCAATTCCCATTTAAAATTCAATTAATGATTTTTTTTGTGTGTTTAAGATATATACGGTTGACTAAGTTTTCACGTAACCAATACAAAAATCAGTTTTTATTTTCACTGTCCTTGGTACCTTGAAATATATTCCTTTGTCAGAGCCATCCTCATCTGTCGCTGCTTAGACATATTCTCAGAAGAAGCGTGAACACACAAAGGCTTTAAATATTCTATACTTGAATGATGCTTGTTTTGTTTAGCAGCCGGGCAACACGCGAGAAATTTCTCCTGATCTTTGCTTATCTCGAGTGGCTGTCTCGCGTGTTGCCCGGCTACTAAACAAGTACCAATCGAATTTTCTTGGATTTCATATTCAGTTAACCACACTTACTCAAATCAAGTGCTGATAATCAATTGATACGGATTGCTGATTTCTTTCTGACTATATGACCTACATTCACAGGATGGTAAACATTTGTGGCGAAGATTTTGGTTTGTTTCACTTGAAATAGTTAAACTTGCTCAAATAAACTAAGTATTATAATTGAAGACGTCACACTGTCGAATATTATTTATTCATTTTTAAATACGTAAAAATTAGACCATTTATCAAGATTATGAAGAAGTTTTCGAAATAGCGGTTATGGTGCCTTCACACTTTGCCGTAGAACCTTTCACGCTAGCATAAATTGAGACTTTGCGTTACTCTATGTAAATCATACGGAGCAAATCTTATCCGTAACTTAGGAACTGCCAAGTAGACTAGCTCTACATAAAATTTTATGTCCTGTAAGCTTAAGTTACGTTATGGAGTCAACGTCAACTTGTAGCGTTAAAGGCAACGTTAAAGTTAACTTGAGCAACACAATGGAGTTTCTTAACGAGGAATTGACAAACTTTGCAAATAAATTAATAAAAATTTCCTAGAAAGCCTTGCCACGTTTACTCAGAGCTTTAATGTCCATTCCACATTTTTAATTTTTGAATATTTTGCTTGTGAGGATTTACAGCCGATGACTATGGGCGTTTCGTAACTTGTTGTGTTAGCCTAATGAAAGGACTTGTTTCAGTTTGAAAGGCTTCATTTACCGTAACCTAACTTTGCCACTTATCATTGAAAATTACGCACATACTTTGAAAGCTGCTTCACCGAATTTTTTGGTGCTCTTATAACTGTTAAACGAGAAACAACACAGGGGAATATACTCCTATGACTTTCGAACTGCAGTTCAAACGTTATTTTTGAGACTAATTAATTAAGAACTTTTGAATTCTTATGTAGAAGCTGACACTTTTTATCACTGTCTATTAAAAAGAATTGTATTTCTAGTTGAACTTTTATTTATTGTGCCTCTGACAGAGGGGTTATGCACTACCTGCCAAAGTGCACGCTGTCTTTTTGTTCCAGTTGTACCTCTGCCCCAAGTCCTATTAATTTCCATAGCAAAGCACGTAAGCGTCTACCTATAAAGATTCAAAATATATGAAGACCGATGGTCATAGCTGAGTTGTCTTGAAAATTATTCAGGCAGGCTGCGCTTATATTCATCTGTTTTTTTTCTTATTTTTACAAATAATCACACCATATGGCTGAACCAATTTTGTGGCATGATTGTTTAACTTGCAGACACCGTTATATAAAAATAGTGTCAGGCTGACTGCTTTATTGTATGGTACAATTTTATAATTTATGTACGTATATAATCCGTAGAGTCATCATTCTATACTGGCTGCTTGTCTTTGATCAAATAAATTGCTTGTATGTTTGATTGTTCTGGGGAAGAAGCTTAACTATTGAAGAGATAAATTTAAAATCTGATATAAATTAGGTTTATACTACCCTATTCATGCCAATGATTCAGTCCATGAATAACATGCCCATCAATATATTTAGTCTGAAATTTTAATTAAGAGTTTCGTTTCAATGTTTAATAAGCTAAAGAGAAAAATATCTTACTTGCATAATTATTTTAGGCGGGAACCAGACGATATCATGTCCTGTCTGGCACCAAAGGACCTTGGAATGACTTCCGACGACTATTTCATTCGATTAGCTGCAACTTCTCCCGCGATTTTCATCCAGTCTTTGTCCTGTCTTTGACCCTCCCTCCTCCCACCCTCCCTCCTCCCATGGTTCCGGATCTTCTTTGAGTTTTGCTCCTGTCTCTTCTTTCAGCCTCCTGGTTTTTTCCCTCTAGGGTGCGGGTTTGCAAGAAAGGATTTCTCGGTGTATCGTGCCAGCAGGACGACGCTAAGTATGACCAATGAGCTTTAGCCCATGTTTTTTGGTGACGAGTGGGGTCTTCTTATTGACCACAATGCCCAAGAATTCGCCTAGTCCATTCGTTTTTCAGAAAAGTAGATTCCCCAGCCCTTTGCAATGTGGGCGGAAATTTCTTTCTCTTCCGCTACCAGGTGCTAGTATACAACCGAGATTCTGGAATTCCTTGACGATTTCTGTTGGCTTGGCGCCAAGGTTAACCTGGCTAGGATCAGATTGGTTAAGAGCCATTATGTTGGTTTTAGGGCCATTGATGGTGAGTCCAGTGCACTTAGAGTCCTCGGAGGTATCGTCGGGCATGCTTTGTAGACCATGGGTGGTTGATTCGAGTAAAGAAATGTCATCTGAGAAATCCACAGTCATCAGAGATTACAGGAAGCCATTTGTCCGAACACTATTCTTTTGTGGTTTCTCCGTGTGTTGTTCATAATTTAGTCTATCACGTAGTTGAATAGTATGGAGCAAAGTATAATCACCTGCGGAACAAGTACTGACAAAACCTATCCACACAAAAAAAGTGACCCTTTGTCCGCGTCTCCGGAGACGATTCCATACCTATGCGAAACTGGCGACTAAATAACAAGTTCCGTAGGTGATTATACTTGTTCCGTAGGTCTAGCATTTATTATTTAATTTATTGGCTCGGAGCGATTAAGTAGTACAAAATTTTCTCTCTTGAGGTGCTGAGGTACGCGGGGTCACTTTTGGAGAGTTTTGACTGTACTTGTTCAGTAGATGATTATACTTTGGTATGGAGGCTAGGGGACATCCTTGCTTTACTCCAAACTGTACTCAAAACTTAGAAGTAACGTTTCCTGCAACCGGGGTACACGCCTCATTATCTTTGTACGCGCAAAAGGAATATCTGCAGTAATACGGCAAAAATAATGATCTCCTTAATAGGTCTTCAGAGTGTCAGAAAGAGACTGTTCAAATACTTTGAAAATAACTGAAACATAAAAGCACAGAAAAAAACTAAGAATGATATCATAACTTGAAAATGTATTCATGTGTGGGTCAGTTATTGACTCACTAATGCAAGTGAGTTAATAACTTCAAACAATGACTCAACTGAGAAAGCTCGATCCTCAGTCCCTTGAAGTCACTTTTTCTCACCAATTACCTAGCAAATTATATGAAAAACTTATCAAACTTAACTAAACAGCCAAAGATAAAAAAAAATATTTTCAAAGATAGGATGTGAGGTTAAAACAGAGTGCACAGAACTTAAATTGGAACTAAACTTTAAAAACGGAAACCAGAGATGATTGTAAATCCGGTTTATACCAATTCGCTTTGCAGTAGATTGGAGTGATTGTTGGGAAATTTGGACTTTCTGTCTTGTGACCCAACTCCTGTTTTTTTTTTTCTGGTAATAGGGAATAGCTCCTGAGTTGAGGAAGTAAATAAAGCCTTCAACCAAAGTGATGCTATTACTTTTGCACCGTCTTTAAAATTTGTATTGTAAAGTATTCCGTCTTTATTTAAGTTTTGACTGGAGTAAAATTGCAATTCAGTCTTATGTATAGTCCAGGGTTGCCACTCGGTGGACAAAATCACTAGGTTTTTAGTAATTTTTTAGTTGATTTAGTGATTTTCTTCAATAATCTAGTGATTTATGAGCTGAGTTTGGGATTTTTGTTTTTTGGCAAAATAAAAAATCACCAAAAATAGTGATAAATCAATAGAGAGGGCAATCCTGCTTTAGTCTCTGAATTTCCTGCTTTTATGTTTAATTATGCTTGTTTTACATTTCAGCCCGTGATCAAGCATTTTATGCGAAATTACCCACAGAAGAGAACGTTGTCTGGACTTGGTGTCTTATCTTCACCTTTCTCGTACCAGAAATATTTACTCTCTTCAGAGCTTCCAGGATAGTTCTTTTTAAATCATGGCGCCGTCCTCCGTTCAGTGACTTCGTGATCGTTTGGATGTTCGAAAGCTTTCACATCATTGGAATAGGGCTTTTGATGTTTGCAGTGCTGCCACATTTAGACGTTGTCCAAGGCGCTATGATTACTAATTGCGTTTGCTTAGTACCTGGTGTTTTAGGTAGGTAATTTTAACCTTAAAGTGTCAGGGAACTACTACTACTACTTAGAACTCACCGCAGCACCAAGCTGCCTGAGGCCAACACAGCTACGCACGCTCCTCGTCCATTCCAATCTATTCAAAGTCTCCCTTTTTATACCCTCCCAGGAAGTTCCCATTTCGTTTAAATCTTTCTTTATGACGCCCTATCATCCAAGACGAGGACGACCTGCTTTCCGTTTAGCCCTAGACGGTGGGCCGAAAAGGGCAATCTTCGGCAATCTGTCATCCTTCATCCGCACAACGTGTCCCATCCATCTCAACCTTTCTTTCATTATTGCCCTAGACAGCGGTATTGAACTACATTTTTCGTATAGCCTATTGTTTGAAATACGGTCAGTCAGCCGGGTACCCAGAACAATCCGTAGGCAATTTCTCTGGAAAACATCTAGCAAATCTTCATCCGCTTTTTGGAGCGCCCATGCTTCAGAGCCATATTTGACCACTGTCATCACTGTAGCTTCTCATATTTTAATCTTGATTTGCAGACTTATCTTCCTATCCTTCCAAACCTTTTTTAACTGTGAAAAAAAAACACCCTGAACCTTGGCTATTCTACTTTTAACACCTTCACTGCTCCCACCATCTTTACTAATAATACTACCAAGGTAAGTGAAGCTGCCCACCTGATCAATCTTTTCGTTACCCGAAGTCACTTTTCCATCTTCACTTATTCTTAGCCTTATTGACTTAGTCTTCTTAACATTAATTTTCAAACCAATTCTAGCAATCGTACTATCTGTTACCTAGTTGAAAGCAGACTATATGACCAATTTCTGCATGTATACTAAATATATTAGCAGAATTTTCGCGTGTGGGTCTATTTACAGTGTTTTGCTCAGAAAATCTGAGGATTGAAGCATTGGTTTTTGCCTTTTATTTATCATCTACTTTGGCAAAATCTCTCGACTAGAGCCATGTCTTCATTATGGCCTTTGCGGGCGAAGTCGTCCTTGCTTTTGACTTGTCTGGCAGCTCAGGTATCCATTGAAGCTCAAAAGACAAATCAGGCGCATTCGAAGTGGCGCTTTTTTTCAGGAAAAATGGAATCCTATGAACAAAATATCTGTTTTTCACTCGGCTTCCATCGCCCGAAAGAGTGATATTGAAGACCGGGCTTAACTAAAACAAAAAATAAATTCAATAATATTATAAAAAGTTTAGATTCCTTAGTTTATTTAGAAAACTTAGATACATTTATAGGGTTCAATGTCTGTTAGAAGGTGAAAAGGTAATTTACATACAGTAAGCGGTATAAAACACTGATATAAGACGAAAGTAGTGGAACAAGAGCGGAGAGGGACCCCGAGAGGACGGAGATACGTACCATTTTGGTACTTATCTGTTATAGCGCCTATGTTAAGTTCTTCATCTAAGTAGAACCTGTTTCTCTGACTAATCCAAATGAAATATCACAAAATATGATGAAAATATAATACTTTAGAAACAAATTTGGGCCATATATTTGCAGATTTGGGGGGGTGGGGTAAAGTTTAGCGGGTCTGCACTCAAAATGTTTTAGGTATAATTGTTCTGCATATTATGAAGTGAAAATTGCTTTCTAACTTCACACTGTCCAAATATTTTACCCCACCCCCACCCCTAATGTGTAAATATAAGCCCAAATTATATATTTTCCATCTATTATGTCATTTGTTTTTGTTTGTCACGCTAACCTGAAAGAAACTAACGAAAGAAACTGATTCCAACTAAACAGATAAGTATCAAAATGTTAAGGTCTATGGATGAATAAATTAACATAGATGCTATAACAGACAAGTACCATTTTAAAATACGAACTAGTAGAGGCGTAAATTTACGAAATGTCTTTTTTAGGGGGGGGGGGTAAAATGAATTTTTCAATATCTAAGATTGGCAAATTTGTCTGATTTTCAAAGAAAATGTAAATAAAATGAATTTTTCGTTGAAAATATCCTAAAAAAGGCATTTTCAAAGTCTAGGGGGGGGGGGGTAAATTGACGGCAATGGAAACGATGGGCTGATGCAACTGCAAGGAGTTACAAGATTAAATTGTTTTGAAATGAAATTTTTCTTTCAAAATTTCACGTTTAAGAAGCACAGCGTAAAAAAAGTCTCGATACAAAATGATATTTACCTTTTGATGACATTTTATCAAAAGAGAAAGGGAAAGTAGTAAGTGTTGCATATCGAAACTTGACTTACGACTGACATGTGATAAAAGCATTACTTCTTTTGAAATCGTTTCTCCAAAATTGTTCTGGATGCGGTGGTAATTTTAAATCCAAAATTCATTTCCGGTCACAAGTCTAACCTAGCAGAAAACTGAGCATCACTTCAAAAAATTACACAAACGACATCTATATTTATTTTTGGTCTTTTTGGTGAAAAAATCGTTTTCTGCTTATCTTAGTGATAATGAAGTTTTGAATCAAGCTCTAGGCTTATATAAACACACTCGCTAGAGCAATATTCCCTTGTTATGGCACATTAGTTGCTGACTTAAGCAAGTTTTGTAGCTTTGGCAAGCAATTTATTGAGCTGATAAAATTAAAACGGTACTTGTTAATTAGACAAAACGTATCCAAGGAGTGAAGTTAGGTTAACCCTAATGAAATATAACCTTCATATAACCTTTAGTTTATATAATAATATAATGTGCATTAATGTGCAATCTTGCATTCAGCAAACTTCTCGACTGTTTCGTTTAATTAATAAGTACCATGAAAACTATTATCGTGTGACTCGGCAGTCACAATAGCCATGTAAATTCTTATTTGTTTATTTTTAGTAAATAACAACCACGGAAGAGACGATCCTATATGCATATAATGACAGTAATACTTTCCCATTGGTGTAGTTAACGAATACTGCCTGTCTCAGCATTTTTTTCTGTTTGAACCTTCTATTTCTGTTTACTTTCTTTTACTCTTCTACTCTCTGTTACTCTTACTTTTGTGCATGTAATTTAGCTTTTGATAACATTTTTTCTTTCCGGCTTGCTCTTAATCGATGTGCAGAATAACACTTCTGATTTCGTAGATTTGTTTCCTCGTGATCACCGGTCTACTATTCAGAAACAGAAGAGGTGAAAATTTGAAACTTACATACCGTATATTAAATACGTAACCTAACCTGACCTAACCTAGGTACCTTTTTTGCCCCTTCAACCCCAAGAAACCAAAGTTTAAATCTTTGTCACGGAGTGAACATTACCTCACTATGCAGCGAAAACCTGTTTCTAACTAAGCATCTTTGAGATTTCTATGCGGTTTTTTCCGCGTGTTTACTGGATTCTTAACAAGTACCGCTGTGACAGAGAAGGGTCACTGAATTCTTTCCATTAGGGCATCTACCAGAGGGTGTTGTCGGATACAACTGCTTCAAACGGGGGATGGGGATAGGGAAGGCATGTGCCACTGGATCCTTTTGCCCCCTAGAGTATGAAAAATTTTCATTGAAAATGACTTTTTTATTTTATTGAATACTTTTGCCCCCTCCTCCACCCTCCCTCGTTAAATTTTTGTGAATTGATGCCACTGGTCAGATATAAACTAAACTTGTTATGAACTAAGCAATAGTGCCCTAGTTACGGGATTCTTTTTTGACATCAGGACCCTGTCCAGTATCATGGTGGGAGAGCAGGGACTACTATATTTCTGTTACTAGGACATATAACAGAAGTGGTTATCTGACCTCAACCAAACCTGGTGGAAAGTAAGGGCTAGTGTTTTCGTTAAGGTTTTTCAGTCTCCAATCACAATCCAATTAGACGCATACCTTCCCTGACCTGTCAGGATTTTGGTTTTTATTCTTTAATCTGTAATATCTTTTATGTAATTCACATAATTTTTTTCGAAGTTATCCTCCACCTCCTGAAACAGATTTCTGCTTAGGTGCCAGATCGTCTTTGTCCCTTTCGTTATTCAGTTTGTAGGTTCGGCATCAATTAAGCTGGTATCTTAAATGCTCGTTACAAATATATAGCTGTATAGGTACATCAATTGGAGGAGGGGGGTTTAGGACAAAGGGAAACTCTTGATTTTCGTAATTTTTCCATTATCTTCTTGAAGTTTCCTAATACTTTGCATATCTTTTGCGTTTATTTTCCAAGTTCCATCTCATTTGACCGTCAGCCCCTTCCATAGAAATGCTTACTTGCCTTTAGCTATTCAGTGTCAAAAGAACCAAATCAATAATTTCATTTTTTTTGGAAAAATATTTAAGGCTTCCGGATCACAAGCTGCTTGATGAAGCAAGTTCATGAGCAGCTTGATATGAATAATAAAATCTTAATTATTTATTTTGATTATTATTCTCCTGCAGAAGACATCTTTGAAATGGGACCAAAAAATTATAAAAGTAATTATTATTATTTTCTTTTGATTTTGGACATCCATGCAAATGCCACTGACAGTTTCCTAACAATTAAAAAAGAAACAGTTAAATTAGTTTTATCTTTAATATAATATATGAATGTGGTCTACATTCAACAGTCTAAAAATACCAGGTATGTGTATTATTCAGGTATAATTAGATGCTTATTTAGCAGTTCAAGATGATTATTTTTTTTTTTCAACTTCTCAAGAAATATAAGGAAACTAAAAGTTTCAGTTTGGTACTGTCTGTTCTAATGAAGTAGCCAAAAGAGTATGGGTAACGTATAAGAGGGGGAACTGGCGCTAGTGTTGAAAGAAAAATTATCAACACCATCTAGTGGTTGGTGACAAAGTGCCTAGTGGTTTTTAAAAGCTATGTAATCCTTTTTCTGTAAGGAACTGAGATCAAACAATTATAACTACATTCGTTTTACCAATTATACTGATTAAATTAATTATTCTTATTAGTACAGTGAAAAAATGCCAAGCGTCGCCAAACACTAGATGTTGTCAATAGTTTTATGGCGACACTAGCGCCTGTTCCCCCTCTTAAAAGTTGCCCATACTCTTTGGAAGTGACCAAGAAGACACGAAGTTTACGGGTAACGTGAAAATTTCACGTTACCCTTTTACCCTAAATTTCAAACGACCGGCTCGGGTTCGAATCTCGGTGTGGGAATTTCTTAACTCGAAAAATGAGAGACCAGACAAAATATGACCAGCGGCGTCACTTGAGGGGAAAGGAATTGCTTCCTTCCTATTTTGAAGGTTTTATCAAATAGCTTTTTTTGTATTGAATTGAAAAATGTCCATTTTGGTGTTGTAATTAAAAAAAATTCCCACCCCCCTCGATGTATTTTGAAAAATACATCCTCTCCTCTTACATTTTAGGGAATTTGTGCCACTGAAGATCATACATACCCTTTTCGAGTTTAAAAAAAGAAAAACAAACCCTGTTTTTTTTTACGAATTTCACAACCTTTGTCTGATTTCAATCGCATAAGTAAATTGGGGTACAGCGGATTTTAGGACTTTGGTCCTATACCATTTTGTAACCGTGTAAAAGAAGACTTTTTCTCCTTCACTTTTACCAGATGGAGGGGGGGGGTCTACTTCTGTCGGGTACAACGTCGAAAAATGTACAAAAAAGAGGCAATAATAGCCTGCGTAAAATATGAGATCGCGAAACCGTTCAGGGTTCATGACACGGGCCAGAAACCTCATCCCCTTCTTCTTCCTCTATGCGTAAGTGCCTGCATACTACCGTCCTTTAGTTTTGAAAACAAAATACTATTATAAATAAGATGTTTTTGTCAATGAAGTGGTATGTAGAAAGCAAATTCGGACTTCAAATACTGTTCAGCCTTTTTTTTTCACAGTAGAGACCCTCAAGAACAAGCTCCTTGGCCTTCTCGCCTTCCCAGAAAGACCAGCTAAGACTTTGTCCCCGTCTCCCGGTCCCGCTGTCTGCCGTATTTCCTGAACCCGTCAAGCGGCTCCAGGTCGGACGTGATGGTAGATAGTCAGATTTTCTTTTAACCGACTCGCTTCCTCAACGATGATGGCAACGAGAAACATTTCAGGCATTGCTTCGATATCGGGTCGTCAGGGTGTCATAGTGTGTAGTACGTGGCCAAACCACCGGAGGCAACTGTTAAAGATGACTACTCTACAATTTCTCTTTTCTAGCTGTTGAAGAAAAGAAACAAAAAGAGATATAGTTCTTTACGAATTCTGCAGCGAGTCTCTGATTTCAAAGGACAAATAATTCGAAATGCGAAGAATTTTATGATTTTGGGGCTATACTATTTTTAACCATGTCGAAGATGAAGTTTTAGTGATATAAAATTCATTTTCAGAAAAATTTGGGAGTTCCACCTCTGTCTGGCACAACTTCGAAAAATCCATAAAAAAAAAGTAATGATAGCCTACGCAAATATAAGAAATAATCGGAAACGTGAAAATTATCAGGTTTAATAGAAGGCATGGGTCCAAAACCTAGAATGGTTTGATTTTGTTGTTCTTATAAATAAAAGTACCAACAAAACCTTATGTTTCAATGAAACTACCGAAAAAAGCTATTGTTCGAAATCAGGGGAGGGGGGCAAAAAATCTTGGTAACTAATGCCTCATGTCCCCGCTCAATTGACGCCACTGTACCCCACTTCTTCTTCCCTACGCATGTTCGTGCTTGCAACCAAACTTTAATTTGAAAACTGAAATACAACTATAAATAATCATAAAGCGCCTAATTAGGAACAGACATATGATCCCTAGGTTTCGTGGGTAGAAAGACCCACAGCCGCACAATCCTCTTTCCTCCTTATGTACGTGCCTGCTTACCATTAGCCTTTAATTTCGAAGCGGTAAAACTATCATAAATAACCATGAAGTAGCCTATCTGGAAGCAGATGTCTACGTATGTAAGGGAATATAAAATTTGCAAGGTATAAAAGAAAAATCAAAATGTGACGATTGATTTAGTTTAATGTAGATTCACACACGGCATTTCAGCTTACTGAATTTTTGTTAATTTTAGGAATGCTTTCACGTAGCAGAAAAGAGTCGAAACGTTCAGCCAAAATACTGGTAGATATATTTTCTATCCTTGCACAGCTCACTGGGCTTCTACTTTGGCCCATTATTTTAGCTGGTAAAGATGGGGGAAGCCATCTGGTTTGGTCACTGCCTGTTTCATTGCTCCTCACATCTTGTGGATGGTGGGAGAACTATGCAGATAAGCATTCACCATTTGGTAAGTAAATCAGGTAGATGGTTGAACCTGCTAAATACTCCTCAAAGCAAAATAGGGTATAATTAGTTGTAAAATAACCTAGCATCAAATCTGTTTACTTTTTTAAATTAGATTTTAAATTTCTTTGTTTTTACGTGTAGACGGTACTTAAATAGTTAACCGTTTTGGAATTAACGGATTTCAGTGCCACTGCGAGAGGAGAAGGCGGTAATAATTAATTTAATTTAAAAGAATCTTTGGGACGACAGGCATATAAAAGAAATAAGCCGTAGTATGTTCTCTTTTGTAAAGATTGGGGAAATTTTGTCCATCCAGAGCACATTATTAGATATTTGTCCCCCCCCCAAAAAAAAAAACTACTCCTGAAAGTTACTCCTGAAATGATCTACCATGTCAGCCAGCCGAGTTTGATAGTTGGTTTTACATCTTTGCCGAGGATTTTTTTTTTTCTTAATATGCATTATTTGAAAACTTCGTTTCGTAAACATTTCTGGTTTTAACCACACTAGGCAATGAATTCTTATTAAAAGTAAAAGAGCACCTAAGAGTTCTGTGGCTTCTTTTTCTTAAAACAAATTGCGAAACATTCGGCTGTAAAACTGTTTATTCAGACTTTGTGGCACCGTTGATTTTGAATTGAAAATCAAGTATTTTGTAGTAGGCATCAAGACATGGCTAATTGTAGAAAAAAGCCAAGACAGATAGTCCGAGTAATTGAGAGGCAAAAATGTTTAAATGGCACTGGTAAATGGTGGGAGTAAGTATGACTCTCTTATTGAAAAAATACTTGTGTGTTAGTTTTTGGAAAGGCACGCCTGCCTAGAGTTTCAGGGAGGTTGACCAAGAATTAAAAATTGACATAGGACCATTAGATTGCCTGGAATGAGAGGTAAACAAGGCACGCCCGCTTATGGTCTTAGGAACGTTGACTAAGAATTTAGAATTGATACAGCACCATTAATTTGCTTGGAATAACAGGCAAAAAATCATTTAAAGCCATCTTCGTCTTCCAAATAGTACCTATTCAGTGCCAAAGCTCAGTCCCGAATTCTGAGCAAATTTTAATTTTTTACAAATTTTTTGGTCACTTGCCCGAGACTCTGGGCGGGTGGGCGCCCCCAAATATTGTTCCAAATTCCTCTCTCAAATTTAGCACTTGTTCACGGATGCCAACCATCACCAATCACTTTCCAAATATTATCTACTCAATACCTCAGTTCAGTCCAGTTGCCCATAATATAGTTGCGTAAAT